>VOMN01122525.1:0-11311 GCA_014899125.1 Orchestia grillus
GTTCATTAAAAAATAGTCATACTGACTCCATTAAATTTAATAAAATAAAAAATTGATTTTAAATTAGATATTTATTATTAGGAGAATAAAATATAACTGATCTAAAAAATGGCATCCGTATTGAGCCAAGCTGGCAATCAGACATGTAAATTTTATTCTAAATTAGTGGGTGGAACTCAGCAAATTTCTCCAACTCTAGAAAGCGTCGAGGCCCGTTTAAGAGCTGAGGTTTGGAAAAAACAAATTAGAATAAAAACTTTTTTCGAAGATTACGATAAATTGCGGAAGGGAACATGCATCCAAGACAAATTTATCTCAGGGCTTTCCATAGCCACAAGCTTTCTTTGTCTTAATCTGACAGATTAGGAAATTCGTATCCTCGTAGACAGATATAAAGTTCCTCCAGGAGATCTGGTTCGCTATGTCGACTTTGTCAGTTCTATTGATTAGCAGTTTTCTAATACAGAGTTGGCTCGCACTAATTTGTCCACTCTAAAGCAAAATCAATCAATATTAGGCGAAGACGAATAGTTTCAATTGCAAAGTTTACTTGGGTATATTAAGTGGATGGTATCAAGCCAGCGAATCCTCATAAAGCAGAAACTACAGGACTATGATCGTACAAAGAGCAGCTTCATCACTAAAGAACAGTTCATCCGAGTTCTTGATAATCTCAATCTCGTCAAAGACCCAAAACTCACTAACTTACTTTGCAAAAAATATGCCCGAAGCATCAATCCTTCCAAAGAGATAAACTATGTCGATTTCATTCAAGACGTCGAAGATATCAAAGCTGTAGAAAGCTATGTCATGAAAGGAATAGTTCCTAATCCAACTGTTCTTAATGACAAACGAAACTAAATTCACGACATTCACAATGACTCAATCACGGATTAGTTTTATGTTGAAAAGAAAATTCCTCAAAGATTTGCCCCTATTGAAGCTGTAATGAAAAAAATACAGGCTCAAGTCACCTTAAAAAGAATCAGAATCAAATAGTTCTTTTTGGACTTTGATACTCTTAGAAAAAATATTGTAACGGGAGAGCAATTTAAGAGAATTATGGCTACTTTGGGTCTTGTGCTAACTGAAGAATAGTTTAACGAGATTCATAATATCTATAACGTTGATGGGCCCAACACAAGATAGAAAAGGATCAAATGGCTCGATTTTTGTTAGGACATTGACACTGTATTTACAAGAAAAGGCCTAGATAAAAATCCACTATTAAGAGTTAGTCAAATCGATAAGTCAGTATTCGAACCAATAAAGCACACACAAATGGACTGTACACCAGAATAGCAAGCTGAGATCGATAATCTCCTTTATAACTATCAACAAGCTATTGCACATAAAAGGTGTCACATGAAACCTTTGTTTGAGGACTTTGATATTACTAAAATCGGATATGTGACCAAGAATCAATTTGCCAGAATCTTAAAGATGTTCGAGTTTATTCCTCAAGACTCCAGACAGTTTAATCTTCTTCTGAAAAAGTATATGGACAGAGGTAACCTAAATGAGGTAAACTATTACCAATTTATAAAAGACGTCGACATTTACAACCAAGATGCAAAAGACATCTCAAAGACATATGCTGACAAGTTCATTGGGTTTACCCAAGAGCCAAGACCGAACAAGGCCAGTATTCGAAGCGAAGTTCCATAAGATTTGGAAGACTTGCTAGGAAGAATCAGGCGCAAAGTCAAATAGGAAAGAGTAAGAGTTTCTGAATTCATGAGAGACTTCGATAAGTTGAGACATGGAAACATCACAAAAGATCAGTTTAGACTTTGCTTAAACATGGCTAAGATCCCACTTTCTTAGAAATAGTTCGCTATCATACTTGATCACTATTCATGCTAAAACAAACCTGGCTACATAAAATGGAAGCAGTTTTGCGATGATCTGGATCAAGTGTTTGGTGCTAAATAGCTTTAGAAAACAGTTCCCAACTTACAAGGGTTTCTAGCAAGCACAAACTTCAAGTATGGAAAACAACCCATCAGCTAGAGTGAGCTTGAAATCGCTAATCGAATCAAATAATCTTTTAAAAAATTCCAACTGTCTAACAGATTAGATGTTAAACAGATGTTCTAAAATTGGGATAAACTCAGCAGATTCAAAGTTTCTCCAAAACAATTCAGACAAGTGTTAGCAACTGTTGGCTTCAATTTGTCAGATGAATAAACAAAGGCCATCTGTAAGATGTACGCTTCGGATGATTAAAAGTAATCTGAAGTCAAATATCTTTAATTCCTTAAAGACACCAAGCCTTTTGATTTCTCATATATGTCTGCAACTCAAGAGACCTTTAAGCATGGAACAGGAAAAAAGAGGAACTTTACTAATGATGTTCAAAAGATTCTTGAAGAACTTCGAAGGACTTCCAAAATTAATAGGCTCCGCTATAGAGAATATTTCAAAGACTTTGACCCTTTGAACAAAGGTACTATTAAGAAGAACAAATTTAAGTCAATCGTCTACCAGACAATGAAGTAAACTTAATTTTTATTGCTTTAGAGTCCCATTGGATGAAAAACTATTTGATGTTATCTAGGCGCACTATGGCATGACTGATGATCCCACCATGATAAACTATGATCGTTTCTGCTAAGACATTGACATAGTCTTCAATCTTCCAGTAAAATCCTTTGTAATATTCTCAGGACCATTAAAAGAATCCCAACGTAGAGCATCCCAACTTTGATTACACAATTACCCACAACAAAAAACAAGATTCTTTAGACATTGACAAGCTGATGAAAAGACTGGGTGAAGTTGTCAGAAAACATAGATTGTTGCTTAAACCCTTCTTCCAGGATAAAGACATTCCCAAGATTGGAAGAGTGTCTTTCACAAGAATGAGATCCATCTTGGACAATTGTAAGCTTCCATTAAATGAGCGTCAATATTAGCTTTTATGTGAAAACTTTTCATGTGAATAAGGCAGTGGTGAATTCAATTATATTGATTTCATTTAAGTTTTAAAGCAATATGAAGAAGAGAACTGACTGGTTGACAAAATCATACATACTGATAGTGTTCGTGTTCGTTCATATTACTAAATTTTAATATTTATTAATTATCATGTATTTCTTCTTCTGCATAATAAACGATAAATTAAAATATTAAAGACGTAAAATATTGTCTTTATTGTACTAAATTTACATAGCATTGATTGATTAAAATATTGGGTACATCATAATAAAAATATCAAAAATAAATAAAATCCAATGAATATTCAGACAGATGATGATTGCAAGAAGACGTTCGATGAAGTAAAATTCAGGAAGACAGATGGCCGATATATCGTGTACAAGATCTAGAATGAAAAGATAGTATCAAATCTTTTTTAAGCTTAGGTGATTGAAAAGGTTGGCGTACGAAGTGAAACTTGGGATGACTTCTTGAATGCGTTGCCCGAAAAAGAATATAGGTACTGTGTGTTCGATTTTGAATTTGTAAACGAAGACAAGATGGCCATCAGTAAAATGATCTTCATAAACTGGTCTCCCGACGGGGCGCCCATCAAAGGCAAAGTCTTATATGCCACTGCAAAAGAGAGCTTCAAAAAGCATCTCGATCTGAACACCAAGGATCACATTCTGACTTCAAAAGGAGACGTAACTTCAATATTAATTTTCAGATGACCTGTGAAGACATGCAAAAAGAACTTTCCCATTGAAATGACTCAGTATAATCATAGCCTGAATCACTAGCTTGTCAACATGTGCATAAGTACTTTGATTGATTCATACATTTGATCTTATTTAAAATAAAATATCTTCAATACTTCAATATTTCTTTAAACAAAAGCATAATGAGCGAAATATAAAAAATGCTAGCCATTAAGTTTTTTTTAGATAAGGAACATGACAAACTTTGAAAGCTATCAAGTGTCTACACTCTAGAAAAGAATCATTAATTTTTAACATAGTTTAATTTTTTCTCAGCTTACTCAAAAAAATTTTAAACAAAGAACTTTACAAAAATATATTTTGCTTGTTGATAATTAAACAAATTAAATAAACAACAAAACAAATTAGTTAATTTGTATAACTAACTAACAACAACTTTTTTTACATATATCAATCAAATCTATAACTATTTTCAAAAGAAATAATTCTTTACAAAAAAAATACGAAATATAAAAGACGACTAAATGGATCAATTAAGCTAAGTTGTCAAATATGTTCTTTATCGATGTCGGTAAAACAATACTCCTTTGACTGAAATCATGGCAAACTTCATTGTCCAGACGATATATAATCCAAGTATGCTGGCTTTGTGATTTTTAGAGACTGAAAAGTTTTTTATGGAAGACAAATTATCGGAATCTTAGTTGAGAGATCTTAAAGAAGCAGCCATCAAAAAAATATTCACAAAGGAGTCGCTAGAAATGAAAATTATCAACATGCAAGTTAGTAAGTTTTGTATGAGTTTTTTAGCTTATGATACGGAATTTTTAGAAAGCTAACTGGCAAAGCAAACTGAAACTCAAAATAAGGCGATTGATTCGGGCCAGCACATAGATGAAGTTGTCAATTTTTAAATAAAAAATCCAAAAGATTTCGAAGGGCTCACTCAACTGTATAAAAGAATCTTTAGTTTTTTAATTTACAAAAATCGGTAAATAACAGAAAGAGACCTTTACGAAGAGAATAAGTTCAAAATCTAAAAATAAGTGGCTGCGGCTTTGGAAAGTGTAATCCCACGAGCAGCACTAGGGCCCTTCGTAACATTGAACTCTTCAGAAAAAGTCACACAACTCGTAGAATTGTCCAATTTAGTCATTGGAATAAGGCTATTCAATCAGTAAATAGCTAAAGGAGGAGCTGGGTTAAAAAAAGCTTCATAGTTGCTTAATATCGAATCGCGTTACATTCGAGATAAAGCATTTTCCGAATTGTAGGAAATAACAGAACAATGTGAAAGATACACTTCAATTTTTAAAGCTTAAATAAAGGGAAGAGTCACATTGCAAGCAACATAGAGCAAGCGACTAAAGAATGAGCTCACATTCATGAGACAGTACAGATCCTTTTTAATAAACCTGTAAGAAGAAATCTAAGCAAGCTAAAGCATTCTTTAAACAAATGAAAATAAATTTATTCGATAAATCTAAGAATTAAAGATTCTCTTAGGCACTAAAACATCGGCTCCCAAATAACAAGTTTACCCTCGATTTGCGATTTTGGCTCAAGCCTATATTTCAATATACTAAGAGCGAGTATCCACATAAGACAAGATTCGCTTATATCAGATTCTTAAATAGTATAGAAAAGGGTTTCCCTTGAGTTTGTCTCAGAAATTATTTGAAAAAGCAGTTGATCAACTTAAATAAGTTGAATAAAACCCCAGTCAAATATAAGAGGACCCGAACAGCGGTATTTAGATTTATATGCCTTCAACTTCTCCCGATTTCATGCAAAAAACTTGTGATTATTTAGGGTTCTGTATCTGGTCAATCGTTAACAAGAAAGGGTATGACTTTTTTATTATACAGCTTGCTTATTCCTGGAGAGCCTGACCTGGGAGTCTATCGTTACAAAGACAAAAACTGTGTTTTTTGTTGTATTGAAGCCATTAATGATTTTATCAAAGAGCCAGAGGTTTATATTCAAGGAGTAATGGAACAATGTAGAAAAAATCCCGAATTAATCCATTTCTTGAGAATGGAGGACAACTTCAAAAATGTATTATTTGGTGTTAGTTTAGGTGAAACTTAGCTTAATTACTCAAGCCGTTGAGGGTGGGATTAAGAACAAGTTGATGCTAGATAAAGGAATTGAGACGCCCGTTCATTTTATCGAAAAAAATATTGATCCTTCTTACTGCTGGAACGAATGGGAGCTCAGAAAGAAAGCTATCCAAATGGCTAATATAAGAAAGACAAAGACACGTTCTGACCAGACCATCCTGTCCAACTTCAGAGTTGACAGCGATACTCAGACTTATTTAAAGAAAGACGCGGAAACTAACACTGTAAAAAATGCAGGGACCCAATTTAAAATCGAAAAAGAAAGTACCGGCATTTGATTAAAGATTCTTCAGTTTAATAGTTTTGAATAATAAGAGATCAATCATATCATTGAATGTGATGGTCAATGCATCATATGGATGAATGGACAATTAAATATTGAAGAAACATCATTGTTTGAAAGTATTGGGTCTGTTGGCTTTGAAGATTGATCTGTATTTAGTCTGACTGGCCCGAGTGGCAGCTCTGAGGATGGGGAATTTGAGCCCATTCTCTCTGAACAGGTGAGATCTGGGTCTCTTGATGTCGTCTTTATTTGTAACTACGACGGTTCTGATGATGGAGATGGTGTCCTGAGAGGCTCTGTGGTTGCCGCTCATTTCCATGTGCAGCTGACTCACTGCACCATTGAGACTGGTGTCTCTATACTCCTTGTACATGTTGTGCACACTGGTTCTGGATTGATACTTGATAACAATGCCGAAAGTTTTGACGTGCCCTGGCTTCTTTTCGAAGATTTCGTTTACTGAGAGGATCTGTCCCTGGGCGCTTTTGGTCTTGAGAAGTCTTCTCAAATGATACCAGAATTTGGATTTTGCGATAACGTTGTTTCTTGCGAACAATCTCAAGGCATAAACCTTTGGTTGGGGGTCTTGTTCAGTGGGAGCTTTTCTACCCATGACAAGGAATTGTCTGATCTAAATTAGAATTGCATTTACCTTCATCTGTAGCGATGAATCTCTAGGATCTTGACTTCCTTTCTTAGCTAACTTCACCATTAAATTATTTCGATATTTTTATAAGAAATAATAATAAATTCAATTTTTATTACTTTGACTTCATTATTACCCTTTAAAAGTACTTTAAAAATAGGTCATGGATCTTTACCTTTATATTTCTAATTTCCCTCTAATTGCCCTTTTTCTAAATTTGGCTAATATATAAAGTTAGAAAGATAAAAATTAGAAAACACAGAAGGCCTCAATGTCACAAGCCAATCGAGAATTTCTCCAATAAGTCCAAAGGCTTTTAGCTTTGATTAAGAAAATCCAGAAGTTTGGGGAAGATCATGAATTACCTAGATTTGTTACCACAAGAAATATTATAGGAGTCCTCTAATACTAAGGCTCATTTCAAAGTGAAGATCTATAAAATGACACTTTTTTTGAAGAAATCCTCAAAACCCTAAAAAAAGATTAAAAGAAGAATTATTATAAAAGGGTGTTTTCAAAGCTAGTCAAAATTTTAGAGGAAATGAAAGAAAAAGTGAAATTGAAATAAAGTTCATTTTAGTCCCTTAGACAACTAGTTGATGCAAACATATCGAACAAAAATGAAGAAAAACAGGAAAAGAAATCTAAAAAAAAAGTAAGTAAAAAGAAAAAAAAGAAAATTGAAAGATCAAAGAATTAAAGTTAATAGTAGTAACATGAGTAGTAAAAAGATTAAGCACAGCTTAAATCTGAAGCTGAGTTAAAATAAAAAATAAGAAAAAAATCTAAGATTATCAGGAAAAAGTTAGAAAAAACTTTAAAAATACATCCTTTGAACAAATAACGAGGAGTCGATGATTCACCTTCATCGTCATCGGGTTTGGAAAAACAATATGGGCCAAGGCAACAACCTTAAAAGTTCAACCACAACTAGAGGATCTAAGTTGATAAGCTCTAAGAAAAGTTAAGCAAAGAAGTAAAATAATAGGCTTAAAAAAGAGAGGTTGAAGCCAAAACCAAAGGTACACCTGACGGAGAAAACATCAAAAATCGCCTACGAAGTAAAATAGTCGAAAAAAAGAAAATCTTCAAACATACAGTTCGTAAAAAAAGGATTTCGATTCTTGATCCTTTAAAATAGTAGGCAAAGCAAAAGTACAAGTAAAGAGATGCTCGTATTGCTGCTGAATAATAAGCTTCTTCATCATCCGAATATCCATAATCTTCTCCATGAAAATTATGCTATTAAGAATAATAGCTGCTATACATGAATTATACTGGTAAAAATATTGAAAAATTAAGATGATCTTTAAAATACATTTGTCCATCTATTAATCATCATTTAACTTTTACTAATATTTTCAGGTTAATAAGCTCATTAACTCAACTTCACTGTCTTGATTATTCAATAAGCTTTTCAATCTCATCTTCGCTGAGGAAC
Organism: Orchestia grillus; assembly: GCA_014899125.1. Lineage (NCBI taxonomy): Eukaryota > Metazoa > Arthropoda > Malacostraca > Amphipoda > Talitridae > Orchestia > Orchestia grillus. The sequence goes on from VOMN01122525.1 coordinate 8,138, forward strand.
TTAGATCCTTCGTTGGTGATTATCATAAGTTCAATGTTCTTATTTCCTGACTCAACGACATCCAAAAGAGCCTTTACTACAAGTTTGGTTCCTTCTTAGGTCGAGCAGTCATTTTTGTAGTGTTTCTCGAGATATTCGCTCACTTGTTTAGAATTTCGCCCACAGACTTGGGCCTTCCATTCAGAGAAAGATCCTGAAGGGTCGGTGTAGTACAAATGGGGCTTCTTGTTAGAATCGAATCCTGCCATCAGGACTGAAATTCCGAAAGGTCTCACGCCGCCCTTTTGTGTGTACTTTTGCTTAGTCTCTGCGATATATTTGGAGATATATTCGATTGGTGGATTGTCATCATAATTGAGACGATATGATTGGCATTCGATTCTGGCTTTGTTGGCTAGGATTCTGGCGTCGGCTTGTAATCCTGAAAATGCCATATGAATATGTTTATCAAGCTGAATAATTTTCTTGACAGTTCTGCCTTCCTGAAGTTTAGTGATCGCTTTTTTCTATATTTGTATCATTTTGTACCTCTACTGCCAAGATGACTGCTGAGTTTGTGACAACTCCCACAGAGCACAGGCCCTTTTTGACAGCCTCGATGGCATACTCGACTTGGAAGAGATGGCCGTTGGGCGAGAATATTGTGATGGCTGTGTCGTACATTTAAAATTTTTTTAATTTTTTAAAGTAAAGATATAATTAGTCGGCTCAATTAAGAGCAAAACATTTAGTTTTTCCTCTTAATTCTTTTTTTATTTATAAATTTGAGAAAATGGCAAATTCAGCCAAGCAAAGTCGTTTTAATCCAAAGTATTTAATGAAAGAACACCTTCCAATGCCAAGTACAACCTTTTTGATCGAGTTTGAGCCTCTTTTAACTAAACTGATTGAAATCAAAAAATTAAAGGACTCAATTCTCATTCCTTTACCTTCAAATGTTTCTTTTAAATGACAATGAATAAAATGATAATACTTGTTTAAATAATCATTCGTTGTTCAGTCGAAGAGTCCTCCTCCCAAGCCCATATCTTCATCGGAATCTTCTTTTGGTACTTCCTTCTTCTTGGCCTATTTCTTGGGTTATTATTTTTTCTTTTATACGACAGCTGGCTTTCCGGTTGCGGCGACTGGGGCAGGTGCACCTCCGATTTTGGAGGATCCTTCAGCGATAAGCTTGTTGATGTCTTTGCCCTTGAGTGATGCGACGAGTCTGTTCAGGTCTTCATCAGAGATATTGACTTGGGCTGAGCCCAAAAGCTGCTTGACATCGTTTCCGGCTACAGTAAGATGAAATATGTACAGATGTTCTTTTTGCCTGAGAGAGTGAGGAGTGCGTAGGCGGCCAAGTACTTCATGGTTTTAAGTATAAATCAAAAATAATTAATAAATGAATATTTATGGAGTTAACATAACATAATTTATTAGCATCCATAAACTCTATTAAATATATTGTTGAACCATATTTTTTATCTAAGTTGATATATTTAAAAAACTATTTCTTTATTTTTTCTTAGAAAAAACCTTTGACTTTTTAGCTTTTTTATTGATTTTACTTATTCGAACAAATATTTCTTTTCCATGACAAAATAGTTCATTACTGATGAATATAGTTTTTATTTCACATCAGGCTGATTTTTCCCTATATATTATTGCTTGTGCTAACAGTAAGAAAATTATAGAATAAACACATAAAAAAAAGTGTTTTTGAATCATGGAATCAAGTATTTTGCCAATGCCAGATGGAGATAATCCAAAAGGATGAAGCCGCTGAATGCTTTATCAGTACTCCTAAAAAAACCGGAAACTACCCTTATTATATGCTGTTTCAAAATTACATAAAATTAAAAAAATATTGAAATTGAATTTATTAGCCTTTTTTGAGCAAGCCTTAGCTAATTTGGGCGTTTTTTACATCATGAACCTCTAATGCCTCGAAATGAGACAATCTGAGAATGAACAGTAATGGGTAGGCTATCTGATGTCAGAAAATATAAATCTTAATTAGATGATTTACTAAATTATAATTATTTAGAAATGAACTACAACTATTTTTGGCAACCCAATTGTTTTCAAATGCTTCATGACTACTCAGCTTTGACGCAAATCGATCAACAACTACTCACACCTCCAACTTAGGTCTCAACCGAGCCTTCATACGAATAGCTCTAAAGAAAGTGCCAATAGCTGGAACTTGAAAATATCCGTCTTAAAGAACAACTAAAATAAAATGAGGTATAAATTTTCTTATGCTCAGGCTTCAAAGATAAACAAGACTAAAAGAATTGTCAAGAGAAGGAAATAGGAGGAGCTGGACAAAAAATTCCGTTGCTTTGTTAAAGATTGCCGAAAGGAATATGCCTCCGTTCTGGCCTTAAATCTTCATCTTAAAACTAAGCATCCCAACGAATTTTACTAGAAGTCAAATGAACAGGAAAATAAATAAAAATAATCTTCTTCTGAGAAGTTTTCTATTAAAGAAGACAGCCCATATTTGAGCTCTGACAACCATAAGGCCAGCTAAGTCCAAGCTCTCTGAGCTATTAAGTTTTCCTTTTAGGAACAACTTCACTTAGATCATATTTTTACTGAATGTATTTAGTCGTACTCTTTCGAAAACATTTCTTCTGATTTCTATTTTTTGATTTTTTTCTCTAACCATAGTTCACTGGATTTTAATTTAAGTTTTAAGAATATATAATCAAAAAGAACTTTCAAATTGAAGCTTGCCCGAAAAAAAAAAAGAACAGAGAAATTTCCTTGTCCTGTAATAATTTATTATTTGCCTACTTAACTTATAAATAGTTTGTTAAATATCACTTGCGCCTATATAAATATTAGATCTCTTAGCATAATGTGACTAAACAATGAGAACGATTTCTAAAAAAAATATTATTCTTTAGTAATAATAATAAACGTTAAAGAAGCCCTTTTTTTGTTTAATATATAGCAGCTATTAAGTTAGCAAAGTGGCAAACACATAACTTATTTTCAAGAATAATAGATTAACAAAGCTACAATATGCAAAATTATTTTATATATTTCTGCATTTTTTTTTCTATTGTTAGAATTTGTTTCTATTAAAATGCACCGAATTTAAATCTTAATCAGAACAGTACAATGATACCCAAGTTTTTTAGAAATCTATTTAATTTAAATTAAAGAAAATGAACATAA
>VOMN01122529.1:0-13884 GCA_014899125.1 Orchestia grillus
CCAAAGGTGTTCATCCCCACCGGTCAACCCTCCCCCTAAAGGTGTCGACTATTTCAAGTCAATAGCATTCTGCTTCAGAGGAGTTGGGCTGTCCTTCACCAAGTCGCCAGGGCACCTCATTGGAAAGACCTCGGGGCAGAAGAATGTAGCAAGAGTGCATCGAATTTCCACAGCTTTAGCTAGCGAGCGTGAGATAGTAGTTGAACTGAAGTTAACCCTATAAAGAAGAACTTATTTCACAAATCATCGACAAAATATCGTCGTGGAATACCATCATCGTTCAAATTTTAGATTGAAGAACTTTTAATAATTTCACGAAATGATTATATTTCGAAACGGCTATAATGAATTCCGGAGAAAATTGTATACTGAACTATCAGAATTTCCTTTAGTTTCGAAGTTTCTTGTTTAGCTATTCAAGCAGAGTGATGAATTATGTATAAACTGGAATGGCAGCGGTCTTTACTGAGTTCAAATCTCCAAGGAGGATTAGATTTAAGGTTGGTTTAGAGTTTCACTACCCGCATGAAATGCGATTAGTTGAACAAAAGTTATAAGCCATTTGGCATGGACTATAAAAACAGGATATTCATGTCCAGGTGCTCCCACGCGAGATTCCTTGTGCATAAAAACGGCAAGTTTAGAAACAAGGGCGAGAAAAGAAAGAGTCCGAGAAGATGGCATGAAAATTGAAAGAAGCCGAGTAGGCACGAAAGATAGAAGTCCCGAACGCCTGCACAGGGGTGAGGTAACATACGTATGTCACGCTGGGGACGCCAGACGAACCTAACTTACCGTATGGCTTACGGCCTATCCTTCCCCTCTCCCTCACGAGGGATTTTTTGAAGTACAAAGTGCATTGAATGAGGAACAAGCCTTACCGTTCGCGGCGATTTCGTAAGAGTAAGTTGTTAGTTTGGCTTTCGTATTTTTGGCTTTGAATCACCATCGATCGCTCGAATATTGAGGCGCGTTTGCATGCTAAAATAAAATGCTGCGAGACGCAAGCAGGACCACCATGCACGCGTACTATCATCGTAAAACATAACGGTTTACTCACGGGATCTGCCGGGGCGCCATATGAGAAATAGGCGCCAGTTTCCGTTTCTCGTTTTTCAAGCTAAAAAAGAATTTTAGAATATTAAAACGCAAGTATAAGATAAGAATTCAAGTCCTGACCATATCTCTGGAAAAAACTTCTAATGTTGAACATGCTCACCGAGTGTGGTTTTGTCTATCATTAAAATCTTAATACTACAAGTAACACCAGGCAGATCTCTGCTGTCGTCACTCTAGTTCTTCATTCCGAGCCTCAATTCCTTGAGGCCAAATTCGCGGTTCGTTCATGAAAAATAAGGCCAGTTGATAGCAACTTTTACACGAAGGGTCAAAAGCCTTCGTTTTCTCTAAAAAATTATTACAAAGACAAAAAAGAAAGGTGCCTTTACGACCACAGTTCCAGCCCTTACCATGTCGAACCCCCATATCGAACTAGCAAGGAACTTACCAATTTATATTCGACGCGGCGAGCCTTCAGCGTCTTAGGGTTATCCTTGCACTCGACGAACTCCCTCAAGTCTTCCAGTGCGCAGTAAATTCTCTCTCGACGCCTGTAGTCATCGATAGTAATAGCAGAAAGTGGTGCCTCGCGGTCTTCCAGTACTTCATCTAGCCTCATCACTAGTCTAACTGTCTGTTCGAAAGACATTGACGTCATATCCAGATCCGACAGATCTTTCAGCATGTACAAATTGAACAGTAGGACCATGCTTATCATCGTAAGAATATCCCTGCACTCGTGTGGGGTGAAATTTTGTTGCATATCTTCGTTAGTAAGTATTGTATGAACATCTGCTAAATCTGAACCAGCGTCTTCCAAACCTAAATTTACGAACATGTCTATCACAACACGTATTCGACTTTTAAGCTGCTCATAGGCAGCGTAAAAAGGTCCTTCCATATCTAAATCAATAACGCTCTTTCCCCAGAGAATCTTTCCACCAGTACCATAAAATGGTCCGCCTTTTCTTTTATTGAGTGAACGCAAAATTAGAACATTCGGATCTTCCACAATACTGCATGAAATGTCCTTCGGTTTTACAGCTGACGTGCTTGCATGACCTTCTTGACCGTCACTTGTTTCCATGGAAGTGCTCTCCGTAGCTTGAGCAGTGGCATCCGTTTGCTGGGCCGATTTAGGACTAGCAGGAGTAACTAAACGCAACCAGTATTTCTTAATACTCATTTTCGTTGAGTCAGAAATCATCCTTCTTACACGTTCCATCTCTTGGCTATGCGACATGGAACGATAATCTGAAACTTCTAAACCATCACGAAGCGACGATTGCGTTAGAATAGTTTTACCACAAATTACAATCTCCCTGTATGGATCCGTTGGAACATTTTCTGATGCTGTCTGTTGTTCAGAGACAAGATCCTCGTTTCTTCCGGAAGGCAACTGCGAAGCCGCAGCGCTTTCTTGGACAAGCTCCGAGGTCGGGTTTGCGCCATTCCCGCCTGAAACTGCTTTTACCGACGGCTTCTCCGTCGTTGGACTACGAGGCACCCGATGATGCGATTCAGGAATTGAAGATTGCGATTGATGCTTTTGATGAAAAGCATGTTCACTAGTAGACTGCGAGGACACAGCGTGTTTTTGTGACATTACAGTACCCGAAAGCGATCGATCTTTACGTTCTTCCAGATTTGGCTGAGATTGGGTAGCCTTCCCCGGCTCTGTACTCTCCGCCATTTTTTGACAGCTGTTTCTACACTGATACCTGTATCTGAAATGAAAATTTACGGTGCATTAAAATCAAAATTTACCTCTATACACTCCTTGAACAAATTTTGCTTGAGTGGAAATGCGAAGAACAAAGCGTTAACAAACCTGCTAAAGCTGGCCGAATTTCCACATTATTTCTCTTAGCATATGAAAAATATTTTCTAACTAATATGAAATCGGCCAACTAAGATTATCACGGCCATTCATCCATATTCAACCAGATTATGGGATTAGGGTGAAAGGTACACGTCCACAAAATATGACCTTAAGAGAAGGGACTAATAAAAATGACCAGAGTAGGTATCTGTGGAACCCCTGCGCATAGAAATAGCAAGTTAAGAATGAAGAGGATGACAATAGAAGAGAGCGAAAATAGTATGGAAGTTGAATGAAATAAAGTGCGCACGAAATTAGCCCCGTTCTATAGCCTGCCTGTAGCTGAGCTACCATACGTTTGTTATTGCCAGGCGTTTAGCGACTGAAACGATAAACTTTTAGAGCTATTTTGAATACTCTGCTGCCTCTTGGTAGGTGAGCTGATAAATTCCACTGTCAAGTTGAGTCAAATATAAGCTGAGAACGGACGCCTTCTCGTCTTTCTTATAGACATTTCAAGCAAAATAAAGCCTCAAGCGCGATCGCCAAACAATTTTTTCCCGTTTTGCAACAGTTGACAGTTTACTACAACAGTTGACAGAGCTTCCAGAGTATGGTTTTTAAATGCTATTTGACTACTGACAGCGCACATAAAAGCTGCAAGGAATTTGAGGATTATAACTTCATGTCCCAAGGAAAGCCCCCTCCCTCCCCCCGTTTATGCCATGAAAATCTGCCAGCGCAAAGAGAAGTAAAACCCGTGATCTCGTGGAAGCTTGTCATAGGGTCCAGGAAATGCAATTATTAATACGAGAATTATTAATACGAGAATTATTGAATGCCGACTCTAAAGTGGGTCATATATGGTACACGCAATCGTCTAACCTAACGCAACCAAAGCACTATCACGTATGAATACAAATTTACAAGTTTCCGCCAAATTTATGATCAATCTAATAAGCTAGTTCTGATTAGAAAAATACAAGAGGATAACCAAATTTGTGAAAACAAAATCCTTAATTTTGCGTTAAAAACATCAAATGGAACATGAAATTTTTCGCGTATGGAAAATTGCTGTCAAATTGTTTAGTTAAACGCCTTTCTAAAATATAAAAACTCGTTCCAAGAAGCCGACAAGCACCCAGAACGTTTTCAACCCGCAGTACAAGAAACCCTGCAAAACATTTATGCAGCCAGAGGCTGTAAACTGCACGTCCCTGAAGCGAAGGCAATTAGGCTAGAACAGGGCATCTTGGGGGCGGAAGGTCGGCATTTGTACAGCATGTCAAACCGTGCTAAGTGACGGGAGTCGTACGATTGCTGTGGCAGGGTTGCAACGGCACTTGCGAAACTGCTTTTATTCCAGTTATACGAGGATGTTTCATGAAAAAAATGAACTATCTACAGCCGTTTTACCCAGGATTGAAGGGAGTAACCGACTAGTAATTTTTCTATAGTCGTCCAAGTTAAAAGTGGTCCATTTCCAGCAATAAATACGATAAATTCTCTCGAATCTGCTACGAAATATTCCGGAGAGAGTAACTTGCTTTTGCTAGATTCAGTGCAAAATCGTTTCGGATTCGGTTCTTAACTTAGTTTCAACACAATTATAATTACCAATTCCTCGAATGAAATGCGTACGTAATACTTGCAAGTAAATTTCTAGAGGCCTTCTCACTTCGTCAGTTTGGATTCGACGCAAGTGCTCAGCAGCTCGTAAAGGTTGAACTCGTCTTATGTCATTACGAATAAAATTTCACGAAAAATTTAATGCATGCGACTAAATTTTTCTTAGTTTAAAGCTCGCTAGCCACACCAATGGTGATCAAGAAAGAAAGATGGGACCATTTAGCATGGACTTCAGAAAACGAGGAATCTACACACGCGTGTTCTCGCACAAGATTACCTGCGCGTTGAAACAGCAAGTTAAGAAAGCAGAGGAAGAAAAGAAAAAATCTGCAAAGAAGGCGTGAAAATGGAGAGAAGCAAAGACTGCAGGCGAGAGAGAAGTCCCGAAGGTCCAGATATAACAGATGTAACGTTAAGGTGCTCCTGAAACACTAATTAGCATTATTATAACCGTCTAATGTAATGCTCTTTATCTGCATCTGCGTACGCATCTAATATCCATTCTGTAGGAACTTAGTTTTCAAATATTAACGTAGAAATTTCACTTCCATTCCGCTTCAAACTCAAATGCGGAAGCCCTGCAGTGCGAGTAGTCCTCGCGGCCCCATCACATCACCACCGATGGGAATCTTACTTTGGCTGTACTACTCCCGTTCAAAATTGCAGTCGACAAGTTCGAGGTCGAGCAGATCAAAGAATTTCCATAAGTACCCACCAGAAACACGTAGGATATGAATTTCGTGATTGCTGATAAATAAGCGAAATGGGAGAGTTTGGCTCAGAGTAGCCAGAAATCTTTTGCAGAGCCTATGGGCGAAGTTAATATTCGTGCCGCTCATAATTCAGTTCAACACTTTGACTGCTATTCTCCACGCAGGAAATATTTCTCGTCAATAAAAATTTCCGCTACGAGTGTAAAATTTAAAGATTCTGCTATCATAAATTTGGTTATTCTATTCATTTTCCCCCTAATCTACATCAACTTGTTTGAATAACGATAAAAAATTTCATGAAAATTTAAAAATTGGTATTCTTATATGTTAGTGCTTTCGTTACGTTAGGTCACGTTAGATAATCGCGTGTACTATATAATGGCGCACGTTGCAGTCAAAGTGTTGAGAATACACAAGACAAAGAAAACTGTTAGAATTACGAAATTGCAGACTCTCGCTACCAACTCTCAAGATTTAGAATCTAACTCAGAACTCCATGGCTCGTCGAACAAAGTTTGGGGCGTTAGTAGTGGTGTGTTTAGTCACCCAAGCGCTACCGAACGAAGGCTAAAGAATAACTACTTTGGTTAGTCAACACGACAGAGTAAAGAATATGATCCGCATTCTATAACTTACGATGCACTGTAAGTTCAAATACCTTGCACTCTTAAGAAATCATGTCTTACGGAACACCTGTGCATAAAGAAATTGAAGATAACACTCAAAATTTTGCTCCATGCATTACTCCGAGAGCACAACATCTAATACTATTAGGTTGTTTATTTTTCCACGCTCACATGGGAAGCCGAGAACTGGAGGAAGCCATTTATAAATTATCCATCCTACTCGTGAAATTTGCCGTGTCCCAACTTAATAGAAGCAAAACTTTAATGCAACTGAGAAAACCTTGTGCAAGGTTTGATAAATCGGACTATTTCAAGATCACGTTAGTTGCGAAGTAAGAAATGTTTCAATATTTCAAATCTTATACACAGAGTGGATATAATGGTGAAATCATTCAACAAATACAATACGACAAAGAAAAGTACGAATTTACAAGAAGTACTTTGATTACAAAAAATACTTTAACACTTGATATACGAGCATATCGGCTAAAAATTTCTTTGAAATCTTCACTGCTACCTCTGTTTACACTATGCCTCTAAGAAATTACGATATTTCACACACCTTCCAGCCAGTCGTGAAAACTACGTTTTCCCACGGAACTTATGACCCCCGTTTTTACTCAAGAAGTTCGAGACGAGGATTTCATTCAGAAGGATGGAATATTGCTCGCAACTAATTAGCAGATTGAAAAAGTACAGATTAATTATACTTCATTTGAACTTTCCCAGAAACATTTCTTGAGCGCAAGCCTCTCACCCTCACAAGATCACCGATATTATCAATGACACTTAATTCGACGCTCTAGTCGCAACAAAGTCAATCTCATCAACACTTTGACTACGATTCTCCACACAGGTAAAATTACATGCCGACAAATGTTTACCTACCGTGAATTTAAAAATGGAGGATTTTGGTTTCACAAATTTAGTTAATCTCAATTTTCCTTCTAATCAGAACTAGCTTATTCGATTGATAAACACAAGTTTGACGAAAACTCGCAAATTTGTATTTATTCGTGATAGTGCTTTAGTTACATTAGGTTAGGCTACATGATCGCGTGTACCATATATGACCCATTCCGGAGGCATAATGCTAAGAGTGATAAGAAGGGATAGTTTGGCATGGACTGTAGAGAACGTGGAATCTACGCACAAGTGGGTTCCTACACAGGATTCCCTGCCCATAAAAAATGAGTTTAGGAGGAAGATGAAAAAAATATGACAAACACTGAAGAAGGCATACAAATGGAAAAAAGCCAAGTGAAAGATTGAAGTCCCAGAGGTCTTCGCAGCCGCAGGGACCCTAACCATGTTCCTCCGCGAGCGCCTCTCCTCGGCATAGGGTAGACACACCTAACTGACCAGATCCTACTGCAGACCCCAAGCCCCTGAAGTGGAACGAGGCCACAAACACCCTATGACTTTATAGTCTCACACAGTTAGATCATGGTCGAAAATAAATTAATGCCCAAAAACATCTCACGACCAAATTGTGAAAATAATACGCGATGACTATAACCACTCAGCACCACATTCAATAAATCTGAGAGATTCAACCGTGACGTCATCCGAAAAAGTTAGAGCGGCATTATTACTAGGCAAGGATCTACTTCACGTTGTTTGAATGAAGACGCAACTTTCACCTACTCCCTACACGACCCATACTTCACAAAGGCGATGTCCATCGGTGCATTTCGATAAAGTTTCACAGGCCTACCCCGGTAAAAGTTCCGGCAAGACACAGTCGTCTTCGCAGGCAATCGAATCTACTCACGCAGGACGGATGCGGGAAATGCTGATGAAAGTGATCGATTTGGCGATTGCCTGTGAACTGAGAATGACAAAATTTTATTCACTCTCTATTCATTTGGGAATTTTTTTTAGCGAATTCAATTCAGATTGCAAGTATGATAATTTGTTTTAGTCTATTCAGCAACGCGTTCTCGCGTGTTTTATTGAGATTTATTCGGCAATTTTCTATTTGGCATTAATTACAATGCATAAATGAGTTTTACAGGATGTTTCAGTAATCTTTGTACCACCAAAGAGTTGAGATTAATTTTATTATTTCTATAATTAGGTACCTGTATAAACACGAATGTCAAAATTATAATAGGGAATGATTTTCTTAATAAGAACCGAAGCTCGACTTTTAGATCCTAACACAATCGGTTTGGCAACACAGTAGAGGGCCCAAATTAACAAAAACGAAACTTTGTTACGAGTCAATCGGATATTTGGTAGGATTTGAGATATTCGTGAATTATTCATGTAATATGAAACCGTTGTGGCCCGGAACGTTAACGGGATTATTTTTTTCCTGACGATGTCGTTCTGGTATTTATAAGGAAAATAAAATCAAACGGAAGAAAATCGATGGGGCTTATTTTAGGCTTTATTTCAAAAGTCTACATATGTACTTTTGCATAAAAATTTATGGAGAATACTAGCAACACCAATAACATATATTACAAAAACTTAGCCTACGTCTTGATCATTCAGCACGGGCGAGCGTTGTGCCATTTTGCTCAAAGTTACAGATTAACTGTAGTAATGAAGATGAGAAAAATACCACAAATAAAGTCTCATTGAAATCAAGGAGCCCAGAAATGGCCAGGTAAATGGCCTTGGTCACATGGCAGAGGTAGAGGAACAATAAAGCGCACCTACGTAGGTAGAGGTACATACATAACACATGATAACAATAAGTAGAATAATGATTTAAAGGGTGGCGCATCTTCAACGCCTGATTATTTACTATCATGAAAATTAGAGCTTAGACTGCTTGATGTAACCCTTTGTTAACAAAAGAGTTCATTTCTAAGCAGCTCGGTGAAAGTGTCTGTCACTCTAAGAAAATAACATCGCGACATGAGTCATTTTTAAATTGAAAAAATGGAGAAGAAAATTATAGTAACTGTTCTGAGTCGTCAATTAGATTCTTTTTAAAAATTCTTTCGTTCTCATTCTCGAATAGATATCACAATCGTTTAGAATAGGTAGAGTGTTTTTTAACAGATATGTAAATTCTTATCGCAATCACGGATTCGGTCGGCAGGACTGCCGTTTGTGTGATATGTGTAAGTTAGACGTCATGAAGGCCTTGCGAGGAAATATAATTAATTCTGGGAAGACGGTCAACGGGAAGTATATTTGAATGGTGTTTGAATGTGAATTATATATATTCATCCCATAAAAACAATCCCACGCTCGAAAATTTATTTTCGTATTACTTCCCGGCATCACCCGTACTTTTTCAGCACGAATGAGTGGCCGTAGCTTCCTGCGTAGTGGTCTGGCTCTAAATTCACCTAGCCAGAGAATTTCGGTGCAATTTGATATTGACTTTCATGTCAAAACTAGATTCCGTACCATAAAATAGGTAAACGATATTTCAGACTATCTTTCTAATCCTTTTGTTTTGTTCAGTGCTACATTAAACGAAACTTATTTTACATATTTTCGAACTACAGAAGTTTATATTCCTGCTATGTTAGTTATGGTAACGTTTTCAAATGAAACATTCGTATTAGATGGGCAATTTGCTCATACAGTTAATAATTTTCTTCTTAACACTTAGGTTAGCAAAAGATAATATGACAGATTTTCTTTGATTCACGAAACAAGGAACAAGACGAGTGGTCTCATGAAGGAGAAGACGGAAGTTCTGCGATCTAAAACAAAACTCGTCTTTCTTCCTAATTTAGCTGAATTTGACATTCATGCGAAATAAATTCCACTGCTACCAAAGAAGCTGTTACGATGTTTTGCCGTTACGACGAATATGAGTAGAACACTGAATTGTGCGTTTTGATAAAAAATTGAAAGTTTGATATAAAAACAGGACGAAGAAACTCAAGTATAAAAATTTCTACTTTACCACTGCCCAAAGCAGATTAAGTAGTAATGACACACTAGCACTATAACAGTCATCTACATTTTACGACTAATCGCTTAACACAAACACTAAGGTATAGTAAGGGATCTATCATGAATAAATCTAAGAGCATCCAAAATTGCATCCTTACCTGGCATTACGAGATGAAATGACTGCATTGAAGGCTCAGACTTGTGACCTTTTGGGATTTTCTTCCTTTTGGGATTTTCTTGTGGCCAAAGGCACAACGCGAATAGCACATTTAATAGCATTTCAATAGTAAGGTCATGCACGTGCATCTGCATTTCATAGCGCATCTTGAAACGCCCGATTATAACCATTAAAGTCAACCTCTAAATTCTATTGTACAACCCTTGATTTTTTTACTATTAGGGATATTATTTGGACTGAAAACCGACTTCCAAGGTAATTTTTCATTTATGAAATGGCTCTTTTGATGGAACTTGAAACACACATGTTAAAAATTAGAAAACTTTAAAAACGAAACATACATGCGTGATCAAATGTCAACTGAATACATTAACAAAATTTAAAATTATGGAAACACCAATTGGCCACTGAGATTATGTATACAAATATGGATATCTCTACAGTATTGTTACATAGCTGCATGACATGGACAAATGTACTCAGTTAAATTGATGAGAAGTATCGCTTAGCTACCGATAAGCCCTAAAGCTTACTCAAAATCGATCGATGCATTTCTGAAGGTCATGAGCGGCTCTGATATTTTAAAAAGGTCTGCAGTCGTCAGCGGAACTAAATTAAAACTATATAAATTCACTGTAATAATACATAGATAAAACTGAACTCAGTATCGTTGGCTGTTTTGTTGAATTAATTCGGCAGCATCACCGAAGACGTGTAGAAGAGACGGGTCGCCTCACATCATTCCGTGGTCGGACTCCATCTTGAAGTAGGCTTCGCTGAAGAGCTTCAGGTCGTTGCCGATGGTCCTGAGGAGCTCCTTGATTTGGTACTTGGAGTCGAGCGTCTCGATGGACTGAGTGTACGGATTGTAGCGCACAGAGAACGGGCGAGGGATGGTCGCGGCAAACTCGCTGGAGAGTGGACATTGGACACGTCAGTCGTTAACGCAATAGACGTAATGGAGTTAATTTAGGGGGAAATGTGGACATTGGACACCTCAGTTGTTAACGTAATAGACGTGTTGGAGTTAATTTAGGAGGAAATGTGGACAGTGAACACGTCAGTCGTTAACGCAACAGACGTATTGGAGTTAATTTAGGAGGAAATGTGGACAGTGAACACGTTAGTCGTTAATGCAATAGACGTATTGGAGTTAATTTAGGAGGAAATGTGAACAGTGAACACGTTAGTCGTTAACGCAATAGACGTATTGAAGTTAATTTAGGAGGAAATAATCCGACGAAGCAGATTAGAAAGAACTCAGCCCTGGACAATAACTTCAGCCAGGTTGTGCACCCACTCAAACAAAAGATATGTATTGACATTGAGCAAAAAAAGTACTGATATGTAAGCGTTAACAAAATAAATTAACTTAGAGAAATGAAATAAGAATACCATGATATATACCGCTTAATATATGAAGTATAAGGAGATATAGTACTCAAAATCCAAGTTATGGACAAAACGTTAGGAGTAACAAAATAATAATGAACAATTTGAATAGTTAAACCATGAAACAAAATCCAGCTTGAATAAGTCTGAAATATATATGTACGAAGTGGCGGTACTCATACAGTTCCTGTAACTTACATACCTGAGTGTAACCTTAAGCCTTTTTGTTATTAATCATTGATGTGCTGTAAATTGAATGCCTTCATTTCTATATAGGTTACCCTAGAAGCCTTGTAGCTTATTCGGGCCCACATGTGGTATATATCCTGATCCTGGTTCTTCGTCATTCCTCATTTGATTGTAAACCTGCATCTGATGTAAATTACTTGTGGTAAATAGATGTTTCCAAATGTACCCCAGTATGTTCGGGGCGTGAAGGCCTAAATATCTCCACGTAACTCCAAGTATGAATTACAGACAATTAAAAATTACATAGTAGCTGGTCACTATAAAAATAATTCATTATAAAGCCTAACAGTGTACTACGAATATTTAAAAATCAGTACAATTTGATGTATTTTGAGTTAGAGGCCTACTTAGATAGAAATGTTAGGAGTTTTATCAGTTACACGGCAACATGAAAAGCAAATCGAAAAAGTTTATTTAAGTTAGGAGTGAAAAAATGATCGCTCCAAAACTTGAACCCCCTTCTCTCCAATGAGCAATCATACCAAAAAGAAAAAATTACCGTATTTTTTATACATATTTCCAGATGTGAGCTGCAAAACGTAAGTTTCCTCCCGAGATATCCATACATATAGACTTACATCATCTTCTGCTGCGCGTCCTCGAAGCTCTCAGCGACGTAGTAGAGCGGCTGGAACTCGGTGATGGGGTACTTGGTGGCACCCGTCTTCTCGGGCTGGAAGGGCAGGAACTTGGGCACGTCGCTCATGGCGTGCTGGAGCTCACCAAACGATGAGAGAAGGCCTGCGCCGTAGGCTTTGAGCTCACCGTTCTGGCGGCACACTCCGAACTCCACTGTGAACCAGTAGCACTGAATGGGAAATAGAAATACAATTAAAAACACAATTTGAAATATGAATACAATTAGAAATAGAAATACAATTAGAAATAGAAATACAGTTAGAAATAGAAATACGATTAGAAATAGAAATATAATTAGAAATAGAAATACAATTCGAAATAGAAATACAATTAGAAATAGAAATGCAATTATAAATATAAATGCAATTAGAGATACTTGGCATGAAATGTGGCTTACTTATATGAGTTGTTAGGCATCATATCAGTGTAAGCCAGTAAAATGGACTCATTTGCCACATTTTTTTGTTGGTTTTAGCTGTCTGACTGCTAACTACCCAAAGTAAGAAAAACATGTATTCTGATAAGCCCTTTACGTTCAGCACGTTTTAACGTAAATCCAGTAAGATGATTATGTGAAAAACTTTAAACTCTTGTATGATGCACTAAAAGTTTATACGATTTTACTCATGTGAATGCAGGAAGAAAATTCAGAAAAGTAAGATATCGTTTGAAATGGTTATACATACCATTAAACTAAACCACACACACCACGTGCAACATAATTCGACCGTATAAAAACCCTGCACAATAACGAACTACGTTATAAAGAGCGCACTCACAGTGGCAAGCTTCTCGATATAATCATCAGGGGCGCCGAGGGAGGCGAGCCCTATTTCCTGTGAGAACTGGGCAAAGTTGGGGTCCGCAAAGAGCGGAGCGTGGCCGAGCAACTCGTGACACACGTCCGGCTCCGGGGTGTACATGGGCTTGGAGTGGTGCCTGATGTACTGCGTGCTGTGGAACACGCGGAACGCCAGGCCTGGGAACATGGAGACCCGGAATTATTACGGCGATCTTCAATTTCGCTGCGATGTCAGGGCTTGATTTGCTATAGAATCCTACAAACGTAAGGAAATTCTTCTTCAGATGTTCAACAAAGGTGTTTTTTCAATTCCACGATGGTGGATGTATGTTATCACTTTCATCTAATGTTGTAATGAAAGTTAGCGTTACTACTGTTGGTAAGGTGGCTACATATGTCGACCTCAGCGAGAACAGCAAAAATTCCTACAATTTATGAAAGCCATTGCTGGAGTCACGGAAAATGCAATGAGAAAGCAGAGAGAACATAGGTAATAATGAAGGCAAACAGGAGTAAGCTTGGAAGAAGGCAACTAAAGACGAACTGAGGAAGAAGGCAATTAAAGACGAACTGAGGAAGAAGGCAACTAAAGACGAACTGAGGAAGAAGGCAAGTAACGGCATGGAACGCAAAGACAGACTCAGAAAGAAGGCAAGCCGGAGCAAGCAGAAGAAGAAATAGGTTGATAATATGCATCTGTACACCTGTTCCAGCACACTCTTAAATCCTACTCTACGGGTTTCCGATTGGTTTGGTTAACTCTCCTATTTGATGGTTAATTTTTAGTGAATGAGGAGCACAAATTGTGTACATTTACATATACTTTTTTTAGGTTGTTTGAAAGAAAAGAAGAAGGTAAGTGAAGACGCATGGAAGAAGATGAGAAGGATAGGCAATCTAAGAAA
>VOMN01122531.1:0-24963 GCA_014899125.1 Orchestia grillus
GTAAATGAAGAGCACGACTTAGTCAAAGAAAATCGGTGCTTCACTAATTAAATTCAGTGGAATATTCATTAAATGAGTAGGCATCACAACAAATCAACTAGGTTCCAACTTCTCCAGCTCATTTCCATTCCATACTGTAATATTCATACCACATATTATATCAAGTACTGAAACATACTTCCCCATTCCTATAACGCATTCATACTTGTTTGCTCGATATTTAGCAGCACTATTCAAGCATCTACACCACTGTATAGATTTTGCCATTTTATCAGAACCTTAATTAATTCTAACACGTTTTACCGTTGGGTTTTCAATGCCTTACAACTACTGATGCGTCATTAGATGTAAGGAATGTGTGGCTTAAGCTTCCTTTTTCAAGAGAAGTCCTCCGAGGTTACGTGAAAATCAGTGCCTGAGCCAGGAGTCGAACTCTAACTTCTCAGCTGCGAGGCTATTACGCAAACCACTCTTGAGCTTCCATCTTCACTTAGCATACATCCTAGGTACTTGAATTTTTTTGTTATTTCTATGATTATATCTCCAAAATTCTACTGACGCTCTTTATCCAATTCATTTCCATTCACAACCAGAAGTTTACCTTTGTTCCCACAGTCCCACTGATAACTAAGAGCAAAGTGACTAATAAGACGGTTGATCTTAAACATCTTGAAGTCTAATTACTCGCAGCATTTAAAGATACTACAAATAAAGCCTCTGAAGAATAGCACTCTACTCACGATAAAATATAATTAAATTTCAAACCTACGATTCATCTCATATATAGCTTGTTTTTTCCCATTCCTTGTTTGCTGGTAATCAGCAAAATGGGGGAAAATTTGAAAAATAATACTCAACAAATTTTCATTTTTATTACGCACTTCTTATATTGTATTATGAGAAACTGATACAATTTACAATGCATCAACATAAACTCATTTTAAAAGCACTTCAAACTAAACTCATTACTGATATCTGTGCACGGAAATAACGTGCGTGAGCTTTAACTACTTTGCTCCATCCACACACTGCTGAAGAGCAATTCAGCTTGTAATACTAGTTTTATCAAATTACGGCTGTATGTATAGGATTCGTGTACGTAATCTTTGACCAATCACGTATTGCCGAATTTGGTGGCGAATTGCTGCAGTCACCAAACATGAATACGATGTTGGTCATCAAAAGTCATCATTTCTACATTCTTTAACGACCATCCTGCAGCTTCAGGCTACCGCAGACTTTACCCTGGACAATAGCCTTGCCCGGTGCTTTCTAGCATTTTTGGTGTTGTACCCGTTTCGGGCCGTTTGTCTCTGGCTGTGGCGCTTCATGTTTCAGATAGTCAGTGGGTTGGGCACCACTTCGAGGGCTTCCATGCTTGCACCTAAGCCAGCTCGTTTCTGGCTGTCACGCCGCGTGCTTTACAGCCGATCGGTGGGAGGCTTCGGAGCCTTTAGGCCAGTACTATGACCTGTTCGTCTCATCTACGCAAGAGTACCTAACTCCCTGGAGCCACCAAGATTCAAAACTGCCAATCCCTTCACGCTGCACGACAAGCCAATATACTGAAAATCACGATTAGACAAGTCTCAACGGAACGTCCACGCATATCTTTGAGGTTGTAGTCTTACTCATTAAAAAATCGATGGGATCCATGCTTTGTATGTGAAGGATTTCGGGACAGCGATTTTTTCTCTTTCTTTCTTTCCGCCTTTCATCTGAACACCTTGCACTTGATATGAGGGCCAATATCTGTCAGAGCCTTTATTTCGCCCAATAAACTTCTTCTAAAAATCAAACATTATACAAGCAAGTGGGTCCTTTTGCCCTATTGGTTGTGTACTTGCCTCGTCAATAAAAAAAATGCAATAGAATCAGAGCTGGGCAGAGCTGGGCACCAACCATAACCACCATGACCATAGCCATCGTCATGTTCGTATCCGTCATCATAGCTATAACCGTCATCATGTCCATACCCATCATTGTGACCGTCATCGTAGCTGTATCTATCACCATGCTTGAATAATTTTGAATTTTTCATTTTTCAGTGCTGGAATTTGATTTCGATAACTGCGATTGTTAAAAAGTACCATGAAATCATATTTTGAGGTATAAGTTCATTAAAACACCCTAAAGCATTGTAAGTATAAATGTAACAGAATTTTCAACAAATTGTTTTGAAGCATTTTGAATTTTCTGAGTACTTTTACAATTATTTCGAAACTTAAATTAAAATTATAAAATACACATACGAATTATAATGATGATAATATCTATGAATACCAATATATTGTTTTTACATTTTCTATACGCTTCCATAAGTAATTTTTACAATCTGATATAATAGCGCATTCTAAGTTCTTAACTTCACGTAGTGAATTTGTACCGGTAAAGGATAACTATTCAGCTGAAAATCCTTTCATAGATGTATAAAATATGAATACATATCTATGAATATATATATATATATACTGAATGATATCTCACACACCAATGAAGCTATTGCATTAGAGTATGGAATTTTTAAAATTCTTTTAGCTTCATTTATTCAAAAGGAGCTCCGATCTTAATGCTCTGCCCGTACAACCAGCATTTGTACAAATAAGAAGCGAAGAGATAATACATAAACCAAAGTGCACAACGAGCAGTATGAATAATAGAGCTCTTTATGAAGCATGTAATGGGACCTGTTTGTAGCATAAGCTATTCGTTTTACAGAGCGTTGTGTTTATTTCTGCCAGTCTTTCAATTTCGTTAACGAAGCTTGGTCGTAAGTTTGCAGAACCCAATTGTGCAACAGTCGTCGGTTACTTTTTTGACAACTAGTAGATAAATGCTCCCTTAATAAGAAGCTTATTCCATCAAATTCAAAGAACGTAAATCCAGTGAAGCACCCTTATTTACTAATAGCGAATGTCGGTTACATTTTAGTCTAAAATTTAATACGATTTGAAATCTTCGTGCATTACATAGTGACGCAGGGCCCAAATTCTTGATTGGCTATCAATGATTTCAATTTTTGAGGTTTTAAACGTTATTTAATTAGGGACTCGTTGGTCAGGGGGCTCTGGCGTCACTTAGAACATCGGAGTTCGCCAGTCACAGGGAGCAGGAGTGCAGCGGCAGAGCGGGGGAGGGCGAGGCCATTCGGGAATAGGCCTCTCCGTCCAGCAGGTGACCCGCGTGAGGCAGTCCCAGCAGCGCTCCAGCTGATGCCCTAGACCAACCAATGAAAATACAATGATCTTATCATGAGGAAATAGGTACAATATTTTTTGTGATGCTTCGAAAATGAAAACTTAAAAGCGAATTTGACAACGTGTTTACATATTTATACAGAATTTTCTTATAATGTACTGAGTACGATAAGGCATCGTTCACGTGAAATAGTACCATATATGTTTGAATATACACAAATACTTGAGAGGCCTATATGAATTTGAACAGACTGTAAGACTAAGATTCAATAATCAAATAAATCAATGTCACTGTTTAACGTACAACACTTGGGAAATTCCGAATGAAACGATTTATGATGATAAATCCATTTCAGCTACATAATAGTTGTTCATAAATTCTACCGGAAACAACACCGAATCTTACTCGCGGCTCTGTCATCAATGTTACTCGCAAATAAATATATGAATATATAAATGTTTCGAAATGTTTCTAATAAATAAATCACTCACATGATGAGTGATTGCATTGAGTCGACCCCAGCCAGGTTCTCCACGGTCGCCTGATACCGCAGGTAGCGACACAGATTGTCCCGCACTGCTTTGTTGTCTTTTGACAGCTTGTAGGCCCTCCACATGGTATTCAGGTCATTGATGGGATATTTAGAGCCTTTGATATGTTCCTCTAAGTTTACTAGCTCTGGAATCACTCTCTGGGTTTTTTCCGAATAACCAAACGTCTTTATAGACCTTTCAGGCCTGTCGAGGCTGTCGAACTGAGCAGGCTGGTTGTCGACATCGGGTGCGTCTGATAACCAGAGAAGAAAAGAATGGTCTGGAATCTCTCGACCGCTCGCTCCAGTTCCATTTATGATGCGATACAATAAAAAGGCCAGCAGAGTGCCAAGCGCTAAGGCTCCTAGTACCACATATGGATCAATTGTTGCATGAGAAGGCATGTAGGAACCTCCGTGACTACTGCCGTAGCCTCCACCGTGAGTGCTACTGTAGCCACCACCTCCGTAGCTGCTGCCATGCCCACTTCCTCCGTATCCGGAACCGTAGCCTCCACTGCCATAGCCGTAACCTCCTCCACTGCTATGCCCATACCCATCTTTAGTCTTGTAGCCTCCTTTATGCTTCTTGTCACCATGGTCCTCACCGTAACCACTGTCGTGTCCATAACCATCATGACCATATCCATCGTCATCTCCGTATCCGTCATCATGGCCATAACCGTCATCATATCCATACCCATCATCGTGTCCGTAACCGTCATCATAGCTGTATCCATCATCATGCTTCTTTCCACTGCCTTTGCCATAGCCGCTATCATGTGCGTAGCCGTCTTTCTGATATCCCGAGTCTTTTTGAATGTACTTGACCCGCCCTTGTCTTCTGTTCACTGAGAGCGACTCCCTCTCCACCCTCTTGAGCTTCCTGCCTTCGAGAGCACGGCCCAAACTGAAGAGAAGTAAGTTCTTTGTATCAGCTGAGTCGTTTGTGGGAGGTAGGAAATGGTCGATGAATTGAGGTATTTGATTTAAAGAATTTAATTTCAGAACGTTATCCATCAAATAATCGCCATAATATTCAATCAGATTAGAGACAAGAGAGGTGCCAAAATTATCCGTGGAATTTCCAAAAGAATTTCTAAAAACATTATCATAAATTTTATCCAGTTCTCCGATGGGCTCAAGGTACTTGAAAATTTTGTTGAAAATGAAATCGGCAAAATCATCATCTAATTTCGATTTTAGAAATTTTAGTAAGAACATTTTATCACCGAAGTTCAGCACTTGCTCCAGGAAAAGACCTGGAATTGTTTCATGCAGTGACGATATGGCATACTCTTCGTCCAGATAAGACATTACACGCTGGAAATTTGGCTTCGCAAGAAGCCAAATTTCATCCCAAGTTTCCGGTACTTTTTCCCCTCCCAATGATGACACGAGTTTGACCGCCATGTGATGGATGTTCGTATCGGAATCTGAACTAGAACTGAAATTTAAGAGGGATTCAGTGACAGATAGCGTTTGCGGAATGTCTAATTTGGCTTTTCCTCTGGTTGCTGTAGCGTGTGAAGGTGGCCGCAATTTGCCAAGCTGCCTAAATATTCCCAAAGGAAAGTCCGTCTCCTCATGCTTTAGCTCTCCCAAATCGACAGCTTTCGAGGGCGAGTTAGGATCGTGAGCTTCTAAAGTATTTCCTGAGAAGCGTATAGAATTCTCGAATGTTTTCGCACTTCGCCAACATATGCTAGTGCATATGAATAAATATAAAATGAATTTCGCTCTCATCTTTGAGCTAAAATATTATGAACTTTATATATTTATTTTTAAATACGAAGAGAGTTAATGAAGATTATCATTCCTAACGAGCAAATACACACATCTTCGATAGCGATTTGAAAATCTGCGAATATATCAAAACAAGCTCCTGTAAAGAAAATTACATCAGCATACACTATTTAGATAGTAAATTCCTACAAGAAACCTCTAGAGAAAGCAAAGCCGTTGTGCCAAGCCGCCTTCTAACATCCGATGAAGAAAATTACGAGGATAAGAGTCTGATCTTCGAGGAAGTGATACGCTCGCTCGTTTACTGATGAATATTGCAGTCATTCACTTGCAACCCACGTTTGATTTTAATACTTATGAATAATACAGACTCAGGCATTGGAAAATTTGATTCAAAATCTGTTCTGCGAGTTCTATGAAACTTTACGCCTCTTTAAAAATGATAATTCAATTGCAATATCTACAGTATAAATTTACTTGTCTTCGAGCTCACGGCATCAGCCTGAGGCATAAAAAATCTAACTTACCCAAAGAATGCGACTTAAGATCCAAGTACAACTTCGATATTTATGTTAACTACATTTTTTCGAACGCTACTAATCCTCCGTGAAATATTTAAGAAAAGCATGCGAAGTGACGTAGGGTTCACGCGCTAGAGCAAACTGTCTCTCGGCGCCCTCCTTCATAAAAATTCCATTACTGACCAAGGGGACTCTGGTGAGACGCTAAAATAATGCTCTTGAAGCAATCGTATGAACAAATTATTTCTAGCCACGAAACCTTTACACCTTTACAGAATGTTGTATACCTTTACAGAAACTTGTGGTAAACCGAAAGTGCACACATTGTATTAAATGAAATGAAGTAACAGTGGCTGTCATTTTCGCGGTCTCACATCTACTTTTTGCTTTGAATAGATTCCTAAAGTAAACAAACTCACACGAGATGGTACTCTACGATGAACCTATTATTGAATGAACAGAAAATGATTTTACCTTTGCTAAGAAATTTACTTTGTATTGGATTTCTCCCCGTGATATTTGCAAGCACCTGGCAATTCCTACAGGCAGTTACTGCGTGACGGAAGCCCCTGCAACGGCACCCCCTCGTGACCGCCGCTTCCAGGTGTCCCATGAATGCTGCTAAGCACAACGGAGGTTGGTCGCAGTGTCTCGTTCCCGGTGTGTACGGGCAATAAATGTATTAAATACACGCACAGCACAGCGACAAGAATCGACATTGGAAAGCCACTTCTCTGATACTTGAAAAATAAAAACGAGCTCATAATTGAAATACTAAATGAAAGCTCTAGGTTTCGGTGGAAAAAGTTCAGTTAATTCGAAGGAGTTAAGACAGAACGGAATCCTCAGAACATGCATTTTTGAATAGCTAATTTATTCCTCTCAGAGGTCGCGTGAAACCTGTGAATCTAAACTTTTTTCTGGAAATATTTCGCCCGCGATTGTACATTTTATCACGTCTGAAGACGAGCTGTGTTTCATAGCCCGAAAGCTTAGGAGATAATATTTACAATCCGGAAGAAGTCGACTGAATTTACCTTCAGCATGGATATCATGGCAGTCAAATCTTCGAATAAATCGTAAAAATTAAATTAACTAATATAATGTCATGTCGTATTCTATTAAACAAGTTCTGAAGTGAGCTTTTCATTAACAAACTATGTTAACCAAAAATACTATCACGTCGTATTCTATTAAATAAGAGACTTATCTACCCTCAGATTAGATTAATTTACGTTCATTATCCTATCTACGACACTGCCGTATATCAACGTATATCAGTAATGTTCTCTCAGGTGGCGCGTGAGAAGTAATACAGACGCTAAAATTATTCCATATTTATGTACTAACGCACAGTTGTTGCTTGGTTGGTCCGTCGCTCTTTCTTTCACACTCGTCAGGATTTAGATAGGAAAAAATTCCTGGATCCGTATTTCTAAACTAATAGCGAGACTGTCAGATAAGGCTGTCAGTGATACTGAAAATAACATTTCGTTTTTAGAGTTAGCGTAAATAAGAGGGGATCTCAAGAATTTAACATCACTTGTCACGCAATTTTTGGCGGGACGCGCCTACTAATATACAAATATACAAAACGGCTATTATTATAACAGCAGGGATATTATATATAGTCGCGCAACCCGTCAAGTTGTTGTAGTTGTAGTGGTAGTGAAAGCAGCGCTTCAGAAACTCAGTCTATCTAGCACCGAAAAAGTAAGGACCATTTAGTATGGACTTAGGAGAACGGGGATTCTATGCACAGGGTGTGTTCCCACACAAGATCCCCTGCGCATAGAAACAGCAAGTTAAGAAGGAAGAGCAAGAAAAGACAAATAAGAAATAGCGAAGAAGGAATGAAAACGGAAGGAAGCAAAGTGGGCACGAAAGACAGAAGTCCCGAAGGCCTATCTAAAGCTGAGGTACCCTAGCAGTACTCCCCTGGGGGCGCTAGTCCCCATAGCATAGGATAGGCAAACCTAACTAACCTACCTCTATTGCCTATGGCCTATCCTATGCCCCCTGAGGGGGCAACCCGTCAAAAATGACGGGCCGTACTATTCTTATTCACACGTGAAATAAATTGCATCTTCTGACTGAAGCACGCAATGGGTCACAAATGGTCTTCAACGATACCTTTGAAATCAACTATTCGTAGCCAAAGTCTTTTAACGAAAAAACTGTCACATTGAACGTTTTCTATTAAAAAGGCATTTAATTTCTTTAAATGAAAATTACAAAAATTTACGATTCGATATTCAGTACCCTATTTACAAGTCGGCCGAACATCATGAGACCGGAAAGGGGGTGCAGTGAAGTGACCAACCAAGCAAGCAATTAATAAACTGAGTAGTATTAGAAAGAATAATACAGAAAGTAGGCTTCTTTTCCTTTAAATTCTCCCCCCGTGAAAAACTCCTTTGGTCACACTCCTTGAAAATGATCTTTCCAAGTTTTTATATTTCTTAAAAACAGGCTAATCAATTAGAAAATTCACTCCCCAAAACTGGTGTTTATTACGATTTATATTTGTAAGAATTTGCCGCCTACGACTGATGACACCAACCACCCACGCCGGCGTCCGCGTCTTCAATGAGCTCCACCACCAGAACGGCAAAGCGCAACACAAATGGAGCACCCGACATGGCGGTGGCCGACACGATCATCTTTCACACTTCATCGTCCGACATGCTCGGTCGCAGAACCGTTACTGGAGCAGCTGCATCTCCTAGGGAACTACGTAATAAACTATCGGCCGTCTTTCCAGGCAAATCCAGGCTGATCGTCTGGGGGATGCGAAGAGATGTGGCCGGCAGCCTGGTCATTCATCATCGGAACACCTCAGGCGTCCTCTTTTTATGCCGGAAAAAATCTCAATCAGCATAATTAAAACAAGAACGCGGCAATTGGAGGGATATATTACGTCTGTCAGGGAAAATAAAATCACTGGCGTTTCTTGGTCGATAGACAGCAAGTTGCGAAACAGTTTCCTAGGTTTGAGACGTACAGAGGCGTGCGGGCACCCCGCAGCAAAGCTAATAGAAGCGTGCAGGTACACGTATGAGGGAGGTTCAGATTTTAACTGATGAATGAGTTGCATAATAAAAATAATAATTATTATTGTTATTATTACTAGTTGGCTTACAGCTCTCCAACCTCACGGAATGCCATCTCAAGAGAGCGAAGAGAAGGGACTATTTAGTGTGGATTAAAGAGTACGGGTATTCTAGGCACAAGGTGTGTTTCTACACGGTATCCCAAGCGCATAAACACTAAAAGTTAAGAATGAAGAGAGAGAAAAGACTAAGAAGAGATAGCAAAGGTGTGGAAACTGAAAGAAATGATATGAACACGAACGATAGAAGTCCCATAGGCCAATCTAAAGCCGAGGTTACGTATAACAGTGGCCCCTGATCTCACTAGTCCCATAACATTCGATGGACAAGCCTAACTAACCTGACCCTGTTGCCTATCCTGTGCTCTGTGAGAGGCATGTAAGGATAATGCATGGATTATGTATGGATTATACTCAAGTCGTTGTGACGAAGCTGAGGGCCAATTTTCCTAATAATGTACGCTAATTGGATAAAAATAAGCAGAAAGATGAGCTCGTACTTAACACAGCTGGGTCGTTGCAAAACTTGAGAGAAAGTAAACTTGAGCATCCCAGGTTACGTTGAAATGAAGAATAGTGAAATAGACCGTGAGACAAGAAGAATCAATGCATGTGCAGCTGAAG
Organism: Orchestia grillus; assembly: GCA_014899125.1. NCBI lineage: Eukaryota > Metazoa > Arthropoda > Malacostraca > Amphipoda > Talitridae > Orchestia > Orchestia grillus. The sequence continues at coordinate 9,734 of VOMN01122531.1, forward strand.
TTTTAATAGATTGTCTGTGAAAAGAGAGTTTTAATATATCACGGATAAAGCTAGATGCATGAACACAAACCGCTGTCACATTACCTTTAAGAATTGAGATAAACTGATTATTTGATTCACTCGCAGAATAAATTTATTTTGTATTTCCATAAAATAGAAGACAATATTTACTCAACCTCTCAAAATTGCTCAAAATCGCAAATTATTGCACATGCATGCTCTCAAAACGCATTTGCGAGCGCAACTACGACTTCGTTTCCATATCCAAATAGTCGGCTACCCGCATGTTGGAGCCGAACCTGCCGGCTGCTTGCCGCAGGAGAACCCGTTTATTTCTCAGAACTATGTGGCCTACTTTTTGGTTAGAATTATGACATGTAAGGCTTAGATCATCGAGCATTAAAAAAAGGCTGACGTTCGATTGACCGATCATAATAAACTTGATCAATTGAAAGTACTTAATTAGGTTTGCAGCGACTGCTTTTAAACCCTATGGTATTACTAATCTTTTCTATTAGTTCCCGAAACTTGATATCGTTCCTGTTTGTTAACATGCCTCTTTTCTAATCCTTTCCTCCATGCTATAGAAGTGCTTATCGAAATAAAATTATGAACTCGCCCGCGTAAAATCATCCGCTTCCACACCACACACCTACGCGTAAGAATAAAATCTTAAAAAGAGAGTTTCAACCCTTGTAAAATACATGCCAGCTCTTTGCACATTTTGTCATTGTACATAACAGCTTGCTTTGTCCTCGGCTTCACGAAAATACCACTTAGTTCATATCAATTTTGTAAATTAAAGTCCTATTGTTTGTGATAGAATACAGCTCCCCGCTCGCGAGCTTGCTGGAGTACGACTCGCGCATCGGCAGGCTTCACTTGAGACCGAATTAAAATGGCAGCCCACACGATGAATCTCACGAAATAGAGTTGAAGTTATATTGCAAATTTGTTCATCTGTTAAAAATTTTTGACACTTCATTTCTTTTTTGTTCATAGTGAACACAACTCACGCTATCGGTACTACAGTGTAGAGTGCTCCTTAGGTATGCGATCTCAGCTTCAGGAAACAACTTTACTATGCAATTTTACTTGATGTAACAGGAATCTCCATAAGCGTAAGGATGATAGTGGCCTAAATCCACTTGTAATTATTAAGATACAAGTATCTAAGATACACGTGTTAGAATTTTTAGTTTGGATTCTAACCATAATCTCTTTCCAAAGCCTGGGTATAGGCTCTAGTAGCAGGTTCACATAAACCTAACTCCAGAGAGAAGTGATTGAAATTTCAGTGATTTAGTACTTTCGGTTAGGACTCAGCTACTGGAGCCTAAAATCACTGTTAGATCTTCAAAATTGGAATTCTAAAAAATAGAGGCATAGAGGTCATGGTCAACAAGCGAACAAGCGAGCCCGCATACCAAAGCACCTATCATTGTCCACCGACGATCATCGACTTGTGTCAGTAGTTTCAACTTTATAAGGACCACTGTCAAAAATAATGGATATTAGAAATAATACAATTTGGTGTCAAATTGTTATCGTCTCCTTCAAAACTAGAATGAATATGCACAAAATGGGAACGACTGTTTACGTGACATTTCGTTCACTCGAAGAATAAATTAGTACTCATGCGATTAATTAAAATGTTTTATTTCATTAAGGTCCTTGTTCTTGCGTGCTGTGGCAGCTTCATCAATCGCAAACTGACGTAAGAACTACTATGTATTGAAATGAGAGATTTACTGTGACCCTATCTATGATACTAGTAGTGAACGTTATCTAACAGTCCCATAGCTGCAGTGGGGTTCTCTGTGGCGAACAGTTTCAAAAAAATACAATTCACCAATCTATCATATCTTTATTAACACTCAATGCGTATCACTATGCTCCGAGTGCGAGAGCTGCCAGGGCTCCATGTTCCCACGCTTAGCTTCGCGTCAGGCCTGAGTGGAATTACTTTGTATAGGGAAATCGTCAGGTAATCATTGACGAAACAGCAAATTTGTTCCTCTCATTAGAAGCGATATGGTACGATATTTCAATATTAAGAGCAGCTACCGCGGTCTGCTGGAGCTTAGAAACTTACACCTCGTTCCGCTGGGATGGAAGTAAAGGCTTCTGTTCTAGTAAGACGTAGCATTCGCTGGTTCCGCTCCTACTCTTCCGTCCGCCTTGAGTTTCTCGTCCGACAAGAGACCCATTTGAATGGAAGTGACTTCAAAGGCAGCTGTAGATTTATTAGAGAGGAAGCAGCGGTCATCACCACCACAACGTCACCGTTCAGATTGTCGAACGCATCTTTCCCACATCCGTGAATGAAGCGATCGTGATGCACTCATAATTGTATTTCTCAGCCTGCACGAGTAATAAATCATGGGAAAACACTGACAGAACTTACCATGGAATTCCTCTAGACAATGAACATGTGCTGCAGAACTCATTTTGAAAATATTTACGAAAAGAATCACTCGCATGTTTGTAAATAAGAAAAGCAAGCTCGTAGATAATAATTGAGCTAAAGTAGCATCTGCTGGTACGGAGTGAAATTGGAATGAAAATTATAGACCAAGGATCCGGAAACTACAATTTCATAGCATCCAATAAAATTGATCAAGAAACTAAGTTAAACGTATATTTTTATATCTCAACATGCGTTGGGAGAAATGTCTGCACTCAGATTTCCTAACGACGTACGGACAGACGGTAGCGCCACGAGACCTGTGGTACGTCGCGTTACTTCAAGCCGAAACATCCCGTACACTGAATACACTCCACACTTTGGTGAAACAGTTTCTTCTTGACCATTAACTCGCAAGTGTATCAGTCACTGCCAATGTTGGAAGTTGCGTCCATACAAAGTTCTACTCGTTATGTAAGAGTTTTACATCGTTCACTTCAATATTGAGGAAGATTTCTAAATATATTCAATTTAGTCGAATTGCAACCGTACCACAATTCTGTGCATCGATGCTATTAAGTCTATTAAATATATGATACTTAAAATTTTAAGCTTTAAGGATACTGGAATAAAGTATGAACATTAAAAATATTTTCATAGTAAAATTTTTAAACGCAGTTTGCAGGAAACAATGATTACTGTACTCTTCACGCGCTCCAACTATAACCAGGAGATGTCTGTCTATGAATTTCATCAATTTTTAAATTCAATTTGTAGTAATACAGTTAGCACAAGAATCATGTCCACGCCACAGGTAATCCTTAAGCCCCGTCCACACTATCAATCTTTGGAGCGAATTTGGCGTTCGCAAACTCTCCGCGAACACGAAAACAGCGCGGGCTCGCAGATTTCGGTTGTGATTAGTGAAAAATTGACCTCCCGACTGGTTAACGCGTCGCGTAAGCAGTGACCACAGGTTCTCAATAAAGTTCAGGTCAGAAGAACACGTTAGTCATTTCCTCAGTCGGCCATCTTTGAACCCAGAAATTTTCAAATATTCTACTGTAGCCTTGGCAGCGTGTGACGGGGCATTGTCATGCATAAAAACGAGCTTCTTTTTGTTGGCATGAGACCTCCTCTGGAGCCACGGAACAACCGTCTGCATCAGGAAGTCGAAAAAGGCAGCTGCAGTCAGCTTTACTCCCTCAGGGATTCTAAAAGGACCCACTAACTCATTGCCAACAATTCCTGCCCAAATCATAACGTTTCCTGCTCTTTGGTGACGACGAAGACGCTCAGAGAGGGATGCCCTTCTGGAACTCAAACTTGGTTCCACTCGTCAGGTTCGCCGAGAGCAGCACGCTTCTCATCAGTGAATAGGACTTGTTTAAAACCGATTTCATGTACGGTCTTGCCCATTCAAGTAGAGAATTCACATGTATTTGCTTCAGAGGGGACCTAATAATGGGTTAATATCGGGCATGACTTGTCTTGCCCTACTTCTCAGTACTCGAAATCGAATCGTTTTCGATACGTGGCCTAGTCCAACATCCTCGAGGACATTTTTTCTCAACGAGTGAGGACTCCTGTGTATTTCCCGTTCCACTCTGGCCAAATCACGTCTAGCCAGGACCCTACATTTTCCCCCGTCTCTCCTTTCGGCCTTGGTGTCAGGATTGCCGAGATACTTCGCAGTACGGACATCACGGCTCAAAGTGTTCGCTATATCTCTCACATATTCACCATCAGCTAATTCAAACAAAATCTTCACCTTTATTTAGTCATAAGGCGCTTACGGCGATTCATTTCAACTCGAAAATTGCAAGGCACAGTAGCGTGGCACGAACTTCGTTGGCATTGCTGTACTCTGCTTACTGCCACTTAGAACCGATTCAAAAGTTACCCTCATGTATATGCTAGTGTTGCAAAATTTTTGTTGTTCAAACTAAATAATTTAATTCTTATACAAACAAAGGCTCATGCACAAAAGTTTTGCGCGGGCTCTACATAGTATGAAACATTACAAGACAAGTACAGTTCAACTTAACAGATTCGTAATATTAAGGCATTTATCAGTTATACTGAAGAAAGAAGTGAACGAAATCTGAAAATAATCGTTGCGCCCCTGCTCGAATGAAAGGTAAAAGTACACATTTTAGCGTGAAAACTCGCGCCATGTTTGCACAAATACACCTAAACACAGATCATGGCAAAATTTGTAATTAAACGCGGGTTTTCAGTTTTGAAACGCCGATGAGAATCGCTCGATAAAGAGTAACGAAGCACACTATTTCTAATCACTCTCACCTCATCGTCGATAGCTACATCTTGAGTCAGGCTCCAGCAAGAAGAAGAATTTTATGCTCACATTTCCACCAGAGTCATGGTTTGCCCTCGCGCTCTGAACAGGAGGCCCCGTAGCTGTCTGCTACGGGGTCTTCTGCTCTCCTGCCCACCAGGGCAGTGCAACTACGGACTCCACACCCTCGACTGGGGAACTATAGGTCTTTTGAGTTTATATTTTAACTGCCTTTAAAATAAGTATCGCGTGAGTGGTAGGTTTAGGTTCATTTTCGGTTTCATTGTATAGTTTGCTGTTAGTTTCAGGTTCATTTTTAGTTTACATGATTCATTTTTTTTGCCGTTCAAAGTTAAAAGAATAGCTCAGGAGAACGTATCCACCTGAGGAGACCGATCAAGAAAACGACGATTTATGCCAACGCTATCAGCAGTATTTTATATATTAAATGAACACACGAAGCAAATTTACCTCACAAAATACAATTTCGACATAAATGTACAATAGAGGCTTAAGATGTCTCCCTGCGACAATTAACAGAGCAAGGCAGCGAAACTTTTCCATATTGCCAGCGCTCGAGAACCAATACCATTCGGGTTCAATGAAGCCACCATATTTCCATCGCCACCATTATTTCCATCGCCACCATATTTCCATCGCCATCGTATTTCCATCGCCACCATATTTCCATCTAATCAGGCCACTAGATCTCCCATTCACCTGACACATTCCGGTATCACAGCGTGTTTTTTTGGGCTCCATGGTCTAGTTGTGAGCGTGATGGCCTCGCAGCCAAAAGGGCTAGGGTTCGAGCCTCGGCTCAATGGGGCTTTTCACGCGACTGCGGAGTACTTCCCTTGGAAAAGGAAGTTTAAACCACACATTCCTCACATTCCCCACCCCACCACTAGTTGTAAGGCATTTAAAACCCAACGGTAAAACGTGTTGGAATGAATAAAGGTTCTTTCGCTGCCCGAAAGAATACGATCAGAATAGCATACTAATGATGGTGACCGAAGCTACTGCCCAGCGCAGTGTACCTCCAAAAATTTCTACAAAGGACTCGTGAAATCATTTGCCCGTTTGCATCAATTGGATAAAAATGAAACTTAATACAAGCTCCATCAAGAAATTGGAAGGAAAATAACAACCCATAATATAGCAAATTATTTATTATATACAAATTAATATGGCCACGGTGAGAGGACTTCACAAGCTAATCAACCCCATATACAGGTGTCATAATGAGAACGATAATTAGTAAAAAAGAATAAAATTGCTCAAGATCATAACAATAACAATGCAAAAACAAACCACTACACTGAAGCAAGGCAAGAAACGTACACTCCCTGAACCCTGAGATAAGATGCGTCAGCACTGCGTACCGGCGCCACCTGACGACTTGCCTTGCATGTAAACTGGCGCCGAGTTGCAACAAGTTATACCGAACAAATTTATATTTCATCTTCAGAGTATTGACAGCGAATGATAAGTGAAAAAATTTCACAAGCAGTCATTGGAGTTCTTAACCTGTTAACGGTCACTGTCTGTGTGGTCAGCGGTGCCTTCACACGGTCTGTGTAACCGACGGTGACCGTTTGAATGTAATAGTTATCGCGTCCACACATGTCAACAGTGACTGCTCAAAGGTTATAGAAAAACTTGAGGTAGATTAGACTGGCTTTGAAATTTGGGGGGAAGGCCGACAGCTTGGCAAGTCGAGCACCTTCCCAACGCTAAAACAAGGAGTAACTGGAGCAAGTGTAAAATTTATTCTACCAAGAGTTTCCCGAGCACTCGAGATGAACGAGAGTAATATATATATACATATATATATATGAGTAGTGCGAAGTTTCCATGATATCCATCCAACGATAGACAACATATGAATATCACAGCACTTGGGCCTGACCTAACATTGAACAGGATTTTACGGTTCAAAATGGTAGTCGAAAATCCCGAACAAATTTCAAAAATGAATCTTAGTCATATACCATTGAGCACTCTTGCACCAGGTCGCTGCGCGAGTGCAAGTTACTAAATGAGGGCACAAGGAAAGCTTGAAAAACGTGAATAAATAAGGTGCACCTCATTTCTACTACGATGTACCCATATGAGAATCAAGCAAAAAAAAGAGGGTCATCAGTGAAGACGTAGCTATGAATGCCTCTCAGGAACTCAAGATTCCGTAACCTATACTGAAGTAGACACGCGCACACACCTTCATCCATCACCTCACACAGAAGTGGCATCGTAGTCTCTCTGACGTCCAGTGCGACGAAATTTTTCAAATACGTCACACTACACTCTTCTCTTCTTCGAGGGAACGGAAACCATACGCTATCTTGTATCTTTTCTAAGGTAAATATTTCAATATAAACTAGTGGTAGTCACACGTGATTTCGTTTCTACTCTTAAATTTCAAAATCTACAGACTAATTATAACCCATTCAAGTTACGCATGCTTTTCTAGATATCTAACAACACAACGCACGAGTTATGACAGCAAATGTGGGGAAGGACAAGCGTGAATACACAGCCAAATTTGAGTCGTACAGGGAAGCATGAACAGTTGCATCGAAGGACAGAGTCTCAGACTTGCTGCACTTCTCACTCCAAGTAACAGTGTGACCACTGAATACAAACAAGGCGGCATGGTTGAAGAACAAAGCGCGCAGACACAACTGAAGGTGAATTGCTCTCCCTCTCTCTCTTGTCTACTGAAAGATCAGACATTTTCACAGTACCACAAACGCTTCCCACAAGTTGAACCTACGACTAAACTAAGTAGTCATACTCGCAATGAACATCCATGAAACGAACAGTACAACAAAACAACAAACCTCATTAGCAGAGCGAGAAATCTGAACGCGAGCTTCAACAATGAGCGCGACTAGGAACATTCGAGTTTCCAAAACCAGACCAGAGTTTGACGGCCGCCCTTCGAACAAAGATGGTATGAGCATTATGAAGGGCAATGGGGAAAATGAAAGTTAGTTCACTTACACTAGTTATACGCATACGAAAGAAGGCGGTACTGCTGCAACTGAAGGAAGAATGTGAAGCTCTGATGGCAACACGGGACCGATTTCAACAGCTTCGACTGTCCAGAGTCGCCAGCAGGGGGCACAGAGCCCCGAGCAGACCGAGCAAGATAGAGTCGCCAGGAGAGGGGTGAGCTAATCTCACGGCTCCAGCTATGCAAGAATTGAAGGGAAATCACACTAATGTGACTCGAGATGACCGAGTGCAGCCGAATGCACAATGGACTTGAAATCGCAGCTTTCACGGTGCAAGTTCTCAAGATTTTGAATCCTATGAATGTTTTTAAAGTATGGATAATAAAAAAAGACTAACTCTTTGCGTTGTCATTGCTGTATGAGATCAAACAAAAGATGCGCTTAAAATAAGTAAAAACCAAGGTGTCAGCATAGAGAAGCGCAGGACCAAGCACCCTATGTGGAGCATCAGACTCTTCTCACAGAATTCTGTCTTAAAACAGCCCGCAAGAAAAGCTTTACCGATACTTGTGACGTGAACATTGGGAGAAGAGACACTGGCCTGTCTAAACAGAACCAGGGGCTCACATAGCAAAAAAAAAACGTCCCTGGCAATGCCATTACTCCTCACATTCTAAATACAAAAAAACGCTGGCAGCAGTTACTATAGAAATTTACGAAAGGACAATATCGTGGCTTCGAAAACAAGAAATGAATGATGTAAGCTTGAAATTTTTAATGCGACTAAAATGACCCGAGTGATGAACAAAAAAAAATCCTTCGTGCTAATTTGAAAGTCGATGAACTCGTTGAATTTAAGCGCGTTGGAATAGCCTGTCAAAACTCGACTGCATGACCTCGTGAGTTTCACAACAAAGTCACACGCTCAGTGGTCCAATGAAGGAACTCGTCAGCTTTGAGCTCATTCATTAGAATTGTGTGCCTGTGAATGCAAAACTGGCATGCTGATGTGTTGATTGACCACGCAGGGACTTGTCACGATCATAACTTAATGAATAAAATGAATTCTTACACTACGTAGGAACTAAAGCTGATTTACGAAGGATTCATTGCACTAAACATGAAGACCGTGATCACCACTCGTCACGAAGAACGTTGGTTTGCTCAAGCAATGAATGATGTATCACCACGAAGCCGACCACGTGAAAAGTTCATCCGTTTCCATTTACGACGAAAAGACTTATGTTAATTAAAATTATTAGTTTTTTGGGAATCCAAATCAGGCAGCAATTTCGAAGCGCTTCTCGCAGGCAAGGAGAAAAAGTCTAGGAAAAATTTATCAAATGAAACAAGCCGAAAATTTAAGGATAGAAAGAATGAAGAGTAAATACTAAAATATCTGAAGTACTTGGGAGAGCGACCATGCATGACTCTGAAAATTAACGTGAAACTGTATTTTCTGATCAGAGCTTAAGAGTGATCCTCGTTTTAGCGTAAAAAACAGAAAAAGCTGCGAGTAAACTAAAGGCACGACTTGGGTATTATTAGTACTAAAGACGCGGGGGCTGAACACACAACGGCGCGACTCCAGCATCGCTAAAGCTAGAACTGTGACATATAGACTCAACGTTTATTCTCTGCACCACGCGGTAAGGCAGCGCACGAGATAACAAACAGCAAGACTTCAGTGTCCTTGGCGGACAAGAAATAACACTTATCCTAACTCTAACTATGGTTCATATATCCCGTGCTAACATATCAGTTTATCGTAACCCTAAACAAGGTTGACATCACCATAACCTCGTACTAGTATAACAGCTCCTCGAAATTTGTAACCCATAATATTACCACAACTCCATACTAATATAACGGCTCGTCGTAACCCTAACACGTTTAATTTCACCATAACCTTGTATGAGAACAATAGCTCATCGTAACCCCAAACACGGTTGATCTCACCATAACCTTGTATTAGAACAACAGCTCATCGTAACGTGAAACACGGTTGATCTCACCATAACCTCGTACTATAATTAAAGTTCATAATTTCCATCGCAACTCAGCAAAGCTATAATCTATACGCTGGAAAGTAGAGAATTGTAAGCCATGCAAAGCATCTTAAAAATTTAGTTACAGCCGGGGAATTAACATTAGGGTGGGGTTAAAAGCTTAGACACGCCATGTTTTACTATTTTATCACACTCGTTAAAACTCTTTCAATTTAAGAAGAAAATTTCGCAAGTTTCACTAGTGCGTAAGTCAAGATTTTCTTTTAAATTCATTCTCACAATCACGTGGGAGAATTCACAATAAGGACGGCGACCAATGAAGCTACGAACTGTTCATTTGAGACCATCTACTTTTGCTAACGCAAAAAATTCCTTCCGAACTACGATCGCCTCATGAGCTGTATTACTGCCACAGCAAGACTCCATCTCCACCCCCGCACAGGCAAGCTCACCACACCTTACCTAAGAAGCCCTGGCATCCAAGGAAAAACTAACGTAGTGAGCAAAGAAAAGAAACCTCCGTACTTTGATGAAGAGCTAATGCCTCTCCCTTAGTTACTTTGAAGGAGAACCAACTTTAGGACATATCCGTCTATTGTTACTATGATGGAGAACCAACGTAAGAACATATCCCTCTATAGTTATTATGATGGAGAACCAACGTAACGACATGTCCCTTTAGTGGTAATGTAACGCAGAGGCAACAAAAAGACATATCCCTGTAACAGCCACAAAGCAGAGAGCACTGACACTGTCAACGTCACAACCGACCGCCAAAAGTATTAAAACTGTTTAGTGATGCTATCTTAACAGAACGTTCCACAGTAACGCTATCAATAAAGGCAAATAAAATAAAAACAACACCATCAGCACGGCGATTCGGACAATATAAAATGGGTTTGTACTAAACTGAGTCCACAATTATAAAAACGATCACAATACTCTCCTCGAAGTTTGAAGTGATCAATCCTATTTCTAAACGGTGGGAATGCAACCAACTAAAGCGTCTATTGAAACCAAACGAAAGGGTAACCTTCAACGGGACTAAAACTCGCTTCGTGCACCATTTGACCCTCATTTTGAAGACGAATAAATAAATAGAAGCAGACAACTCTCTCAAACGACGGCGTCATGTTAGCGAAACTCTAATTTATCGTGTTCGAGGGCCACAGAAAAGTTAATTGAATTCAAGTGAGCAAATTAAAAGTCAATTCCAAATAGAATATTAAGCATAGAAAAACAGCTATACAAAGAGATATTCGTCGTTAATTTTGATGTCTTGCAAATTAGCAATAACCAGGTATGACCACAAGTGGAAGTAACGGAAGAGAAAGGAAATGAAATCAATGTGGAAAGAGAACGCGATAGAAACGGGATAGAAATGACCGAACTGCAACAATATAATATGCCTAAACTACGGACGGCACAGTCGGTACGGCTTCCTCCTTCTCTCTCAAAGTTTCGGGGTCTTGTCCATCGGGATATTTTGCGAAGCATGATGTTCATAAGATTAACAGTGAGCGAGAAGTAGAGATTTTGGGAGGCATGATGTCGATAAGATTAAAAGTGAGCGAGAAGTAGAGATTTCATATTCAATAAATTTAAATGATGTCGATAACATTAAAAGTAAGCGAGAAGTACAGATTTCATATTAAAAACATTTAAAACTACAGCGATCAATTTAGTGGAACAATTGACCAACGTGCTTCATGTTCAATCGAGCGCTCACGAGCTCGAACTTTCAGACCGTGTAGTACAACATCGACCTCCGCGTCTGTCGCCTAACAAAAGCCAACAGAAAGACTGTATCTTTATCAGGCGTCCTCGTGACGTGCGCTCAACACACGCACCTCAACGTGATCAGCTGAAGTCTAGCAGAGTTCGGAGCTCCCACTGAATTTGTGCAAAAATAGATCTACGGTCCTTGAACACTACAGCAGTTTCAGAGGTCAAAAGGCAACAACAAAAATGTACAAGTAAAAAATACGCAACAAGGGAATAACATAAAACGACTCGCTTAAAAAGTGTTATTGCATTTCTGAAACGAGGCGGTGAAGTCGGTGGGACGATCTTGTTGAGCCTCAGTCTTCGTCAGTGAGACGCTCGAGCACATTCTTGCAGTAGTCGAAGACGGCAAAGCTCATGCCTACGGAAAGGGGCCCTTTGACCCAGTTCAGGGACAGTCCTTTGTACAGGCCATGAACGATGCCTTCCTCTCTGTAGTAACGGACACAACGCTGTTCATCCATGCAGTGCACGAGGTATCATTCTACTTTATAATGCACACTAATGTCACCCTCATATATACGATGTATTGAATTAGACAAACTACTCACAAAGAGCCACTAGTTTTCTGAGGGAATACCAAACAATACATGGTAATATTGAAGAGTGGGTTGTCAATCTAAAACTGATAAAACTCAGAATGAAACACAACTCGAAAATAAAATTGAAACCCCACTGATGTTGACGCTCGGCATACAAAGATCCCAGAAGTTTTATTGTTTAGAAACTTTGTGCAGCTCCCAACACATGAACACGTCACTCATAACCGTAACTGAAGGGAATACTCCGCCCACCAACAAATTATTTATCAACAAGTGTGCTAAGAAATTACAGCTCAGCCGTTCACTAACCTTCTCTACACGCATTTCGTGCTTAAACTCCATGAAGCAGAGCGAACACCCAACACCAAATTGTGCTGGAAACTGCAACCTGCATTGCAGGGATCACTCACCTGTAGACCTTGGCGAGCGTGCCGTAGATGGTGGCGTACTCGCTGGAGTTGCCGGTGAGAGATGCGGTCTGCATGCGGCGGCGAGCGATGTCCAGAGGGTAGGAGCTCGTCTGACCGAACAGCCCGGCCACAGCGCCGAACATCATCCTCTCCAGGGGGTTGGGGGCCAGTGAATCCGAACGAGACTTTCTGTCTTCAGGCGACAGCTGCTGCAGCATGGCCTGTTGTTTGGCTGTGGAGGTTTTACATCGTGAGGGGTTGGTAAACCAAGGCGTGATTTTGGGAATCGATGACTGAATCTCACTATATGATAATAGCCCAGTGTCGCTTGCTTGCTCGGTCCATTCATCCGTCTCTCTTTCACGCTCTTACGAATTTGGATAGAGAAAATTCCCGAGTTTGTATTCCTAATCGGCGATACTCTCAGCGAAGACAGTCCGTATTAGTGATACTGAAGATGACATTACATCATTTCAGAGCTACCGTAAATAAGAGAGCACCTCAAGAAGTTGACATCATTCGTCCATTTTTGACGGAGCGCATCTACTAGTATTGCCATAAGGCTCACTTCTCCTAAGCCAAGAGGCTCGCATTTCTGTGCCCAGTATATAGAGGGAGGGGGAAGGAGTTGGTCAGCAGAAAATTTCAGGCCAACAGTAAACTGTTTTTAGTAACCTCCGTGGGTCTACAGACTCAATTTTTCAATATAGATCCTTCAACAAATTTTTGAGATCTAAATTACGCCCTATACTGACCAGGCAATGTAATCGTGGGTGAAGGCCATTTATTCTACAAGAAACCGAATAGTAAGGCATTATTGTACGAAAAATAAAAAAAACAACATTCGTCAAACAATCGTAGAAAATATCCCAGGTCACGAACAAAATGTGACGGCACTCGTTATAAAAGAGTTTACTCACAACGGTACCAACTCGCTCAATGCTCGCACTGGCAGCTAACGTCAACACTACAGCAGTACAACTGGAGCAAAAGACGTTTGAAAATAAGTCAAACCACAACATTTTCTTGTGAGCATATAGATCTGAACGAGTGCTTACATATAGCTTCACTTAAAATACAACTCTAGAAAAAATACATAAAAAATATGCTATCACAAAGATGATGAACATGAACAAAGCCAAATTTGCGTGCTCCTTGGCAACTTAATTAGTCCTCGTAAAATATGCTAAAGACTACTTTACATATATGAATTCACTCTCAACACAACTCACTTGTCAAAATATCCAATGCCATTCATAGTCATTAATTATTATTTAACTTGAAGTTCCCCATCCCCACCAAAGGCGGTCTCAAGAGAGCGAAAAGAAGGGACCATTTAGCATGGACCATATAATAACATGGAATCTATGCACGGGTGTGTTCTAGCACAAGATTCCTCGCGCATAAAAACAACAAGTTAAGAAAGAAGAGGAAGAAAAGAGAAAAAATAATCAGCGAAGAAGGCACAAAAATACAAAGAAGCAAAGTGGGCTCGAAAAAAAGAAGTCCCGAAGGCCAACCTACAGCTAATGTCATTCATAATTCGAGTCAAAAAATTAGACAAGAAGACACTTGGCTTTATGCGAGTGGGCCTCATTTAAAAACCTTTTCCCTTTCCTGGAAGAGCCACACGACCAGGGCATGACGTCCTCATAAAAAACTCTGAATTACACCTCGGAAGTTGAGAGAAGAGAGAGCGGGATGAAGGGACACGACTCACTTCTGTGATGCGCCTTGAGGGTCTCGTAGATGCCGAAGCTGGTGCCGGCATAAGGGATCACGCCGAGCATGGTGGGCGCCAGGCCTCTGTACAGCTCCAGGAACCCGTCACACCGCACGATCTTCACGAACACCTGAGAGTGCGAGCACGCGTTCAAGCAGAGCCTGTAACTGTGACCTCTGAATTGACACGACATCCAGTGGAAACACGAATTTTGATACCACGAATTCAACAAGAGCATTTGTTAAGAAAAATCCACGAAACAAAAATTTAATGGGCTATTAGAAAAAATTCGTGACATCGAATGGTGAACTTGTATTTTTTGGCTTGGAACAAGCTGCTTGGGCTTCCTTGATGCATTCCATATAGGAGAATTACCTGTACCATAACATAATTACGCCTCTTAGCCACACACAACAGAGCGACCGATTTACTGGAGGAGTAATTTGCAAGAGCTTCTCAGATACCTCAACCCCTGATGTCCATTCAATAAACAGAGCTCAAGCCTGCGTACCCTCACTATCTGCAAAGCTTCACCTATGCTAGACAATGTTGAGCTGCATTGCCAGCTGCAAATGAGACAAAAAATTAATTCCCCTTAAACGCTAATTTTCAAAAATTAATAAATTCTGCACTACATATACGGGTTATGAAGTAATTACTATCCTTAAAACTGTGAGAAATATTTTAAGTGAGAATCCTCCATTAGAGCCAAGAAAGCAATGGAGAGAACAGAGATAGTAGTAGTAGTAAAAAACCTAGCAGTTCTTGAGGGAGTCGCACTATCTCGCGATGGAAGAGAAGAACATTTGCTATGGACCGTAGCAAAAGGAGACTCTACACACTAAGTGTGTTTCCACACAGGGTCCTTTATGCACGAGAACAGTAAGTTAGGGATGTACAGGAAGAAAAGGCAAAGAAGGTGTGAAAACAAAGAAGCAAAGTAGGCACAAAAGACCTAAGTTCTGAAAGCCTATTTATAGCTGCGGTAACTTGACACTATCCCCCTGGGGTCGCCAGTCCCCATAGCACACGATAAACGAGCCTAATAATACGGGGTGTCCCAGAAAAAAAGGAACCCATTTTCAAATTAGTTTA
>VOMN01122537.1:0-15602 GCA_014899125.1 Orchestia grillus
CCTGTACCTCCACACAGTCATCCACCAGTGGTCTACGTGGGGCATCCAACCTCCACTCATCCAGCCCTGTTTGACGAACGTCTTGAAGCGGCTCCCTAAGTAGATGGGGTCCTTGGGGTTGTACAGGCTGAGCAGGTAGCGGAGGTTTTCTACCACCACGAAGCTGGAACAAAGGAAAAACGTTCGTCAGGAAATTATTCTGGCGCTCAGTCTTCTGTGACAAGGTCTCTGTCATGAAGTCCGGGTGCGTTTCCAAATACACTTCCGGGCTCCCTTCATCTTTTTTGAAGCATCTTGTCATTCAGTATCGGTTGTTTTCTTTCCTCTGCTCTTCTTTGTTCAAAAACAAATTATTTTTCTTATTTTCCTCTATTTTTCTTGTTGCTTGTTGACTGTAATTTGAGGGACACTCTGACTGAGTTTGAATTCGTGCAAGAAAAGTAAACGAATGTCAGGTATTTTCCTGTTCAAAATTATGGGTTCAGTCTCTCTTATAACGTTCTCTCGAGGAAATAAGAAAAAATAACCATAGAGCACTCATCGATCATTAAGTTCGTTAAAGGTTGTTAAAGATGCAATAAAAATATTCGGATAAAATCAAATTTCAAACAAATTTCTGAAGCTTTCGTTATTTTCCGAACAACCTAAGAAAAATAAGAGCAAACGCATGTGGACAAATTTTCACCTAGTTTACCTATCGTTCTCGTGAGAAGCCACGTGCCCTCCGGAACTCAAAATATAAAAAAAATATTCAAGTCTGTTGCGTACTGTCAAGTGATACTTACGTGTCATCATCTGCTTTCATGAACCAGTCATAGTGGTGTAAGTAATGTTCATATACGTATCTGGATGCGGCCTTGGTTTTATCCCACAAACGGTCCCTGCCTTCCGTCATGTTCAGGTTGACTGTAACAAGTGATGAATCTGAAAACAAAGACAAAGTACAGCCAGGGGCTCAGAAGTTTTCTGCATGTTCACCAGCGAACATTTTGGTAAGTGGCATCATCTGACAAAAGTCCAGTGAGAGAAAAATTTCTGGTGGGACTCGCCTCGATTCAAGAAAATTTGTGTTTGAACCGAAAGCCTCGTTAACAAAGTCATCTTTTTGACGAGGTTGAGTAGAATATGATATCATATAACGATACTGTTCAATAATACAAGTGTGGTGATGGTTTCAAAGGGAGTACACAAAAGTCAACAGTTGACAGAAGCCTCAGGGTGGGCCAACGACGGTTGCTGGCCAATTGACGAACCAATCATAGTAGCCTCACCTTCCGCAGTACTCATGAAGAGAAGTTTGTCTACTCGCTTGCCCCAGGTCTCTTTGACGGCTGCTGCCTTCGTCCGGTGGTTCTTAGGCTGGGTCATGACCCACACCAGCACCTTCATCTTCTGCAGGTTCCGCACTTGTTCTCCCACTGTCCGCAGGTACTCCTCCTCGATGGCTTCGCCCTCTGAATCCTTGGATGCATTTGTCGCTCCTGCGGCGATGGAGATTTTCTTTATGTCTCTTTACCTCTGAGATGAAGCGAGACCTCGTAAGTACGAGGGTGTTGGAAACTGTACCCGATTGGTGGGTAGATCAATGAAAGAACACACGATGGACAACATAAGCGCTGTGGTTCTGTCTATAATACGGTAATATAAAAAACAAACTTCAATGGAAATATATTATGAGCCTAATTAAACAAAATATTCATAATGTGTGATAAAGTGGAAGGAAAAAGAAAAATCATCGACCTGTTCTACACATCTATTTCTTCACATCTAGCATTGAATAATCAAAAGCTAGCGATGAAGGAGGCGGCGTTCACGAGGAATCTTGCCCAGCCTTTTGGCAGGCTGCCTCTTGCGCTGGGAGGCTCTCGCTACATCAGCTCTCTGTAGTGCCTGTAGTGCTACGGCTGGCTATGTTGTTCACCTACAGTCAATGTTATATTCGGCAATGTTGTTCACCTACAGTCAACTCTATATTCGGCAATGTTGTTAACCTACAGTCAACCCTATATTCGGCAATGTTGTTCACCTACAGTCAACTCTATATTCGGCAATGTTGTTCACCTACATTCAATCTTATATTCGACAATGTTGTTCACCTACAGTCAACTTAATATTCGGCAATGCGTTTAACTTACAGTGAACCCTATATTCGGCAATGTTGTTCACCTACATTCAATCTTATATTCGGCAATGTTGTTCACCTACATTCAATCTTATATTCGGCAATGTTGTTCACCTACATTCAATCTTATATTCGGCAATGTTGTTCACCTACATTCAATCTTATATTCGGCAATGTTGTTCACCTACATTCAATCTTATATTCGGCAATGTTGTTCACCTACATTCAATCTTATATTCGGCAATGTTGTTCACCTACATTCAATCTTATATTCGGCAATGTTGTTCACCTACATTCAATCTTATATTCGGCAATGTTGTTCACCTACAGTCAATCTCATATTCGGCAATGTTGTTAACCTACAGTCAACCCTATATTCGGCAATGTTGTTCACTTACAATCAATCTTATATTCGGCAATGTTGTTAACCTTCAGTCAACCCTATATTCGGCAATGTTGTTAACCTTCAGTCAACCCTATATTCGGCAATGTTGTTCACCTACAGTCAACCCTATATTCGGCAATGTTGTTCACCTACAGTCCACCCTATATTCGGCAATGTTGATCACCTACAGTCAACTTAATATTCGGCAATGCGTTTAACTTACAGTGAACCCTATATTCGGCAATGTTGTTCACCTACAGTCAACCCTATATTCAGCAATGTTTATAACTTCCAGTCAATCTTATATTCGGTAATGATGTTCACGTGCAGTTAACCCTATATTAAGCTATGTTGTTCACGTGCAGTTAACCTTATACTTGCCTAATTATTTTACAATAAGACTGTGTTTGGTTGTATACGATAATGTGAACATGTTCAAATTATTGCAAAATCAACTTTCATGTTGAACACATTTTGAAAACATCGTATTGAGGCAAGAAGAGAGCGTACTGATTCTCCTAATCTAAAACAACAACGAAAAATGTTAAAATATATATTAAATAAGAACTAAAACCAGTTTACTTTGTTTTTTTTTGTTTTAGAAAAAATAGAATAAAAACTTTTAAATCGGAAAACTTTGATCCAATAACCTTTTTCCTCTATTTGTCCCAACTTGGTTATATCAAAATTTACAAGTATCTTTTAAACATTAGTACGGACGCCTGATTTTCAGTCAGCGCGGTGAGATGCGCTAAGTCGTATATGGTCGAATCTTCGTGTGTTGATCGCACGTGCGGACAAGAGATAATCGGACAAGAGATAAAAGCTTCAGTAACGTTACACTAGCTGTGCATCGTGAATAATGCTGTACATTGCATGAACTTCATCGTTTCAGAATTGTCATGGGTTATTTAGGACTAGAACTATTCATAAAGGTGTTCAGATTTCTCTCATGATGTACGCAATTATTCATGAATATGTTTCCTGGTGAAATCTTACCATCAAATGCTGTATGACTTCTGACAACATTCATGAACAAATCATTTAATTATTGGACAGCAACATGGATTTTTCCCTTGCTTACTGTTATCGGAGAAATGCAAAGGACGATGGCAAGGCTTATCGAATGGAATGGAAAGAGCTACTTGACCTTATCTTCCAATTCTCACATAACCAAGAGCAAAAATTACGGAACAAACAATCCCATTGTTTGAGGTCTCGCACTACGCAAACAACGCAGGACTGCGTCTCACATGTTTACAATTTGAGGTAATTCGCCTTGCTCAATTCGACCACCGCGAGGCGCGACTTTCCAACTTTCACTTGAGAAACTCAGGCAAGGCAGAATCCACTGCATCACTTGAGAAACTCAGGCAAGGCAGAATCCACTGCATCACATCCTGAAATTAACTGAAGAGTTTGTGCGCGAGTTTTCATGCGCAGTAATTCCCAGTAGAGAAGAGAGATGGGGTGGATTAAGGTTTAAAATATTACGCAAAATTTATATGAATATACCTGCATCTTGAAGCAAAGTTCTCTTGTCGTAAGAAACTATGGTACGCTTTCAAGGGAGATTTCAACGTTGCTTTTTAATAAATTTACCATTATGTGCGCTTCGGCAAAATGATATGATTTACCTTAGTTTATATTTTAATTGAGTGAATTTTCTTAGAGAAGCTGTCCCTTGAAGTCTTCTATTCATAAACAAACTTTGTCACCCAAGAACTGTCTTGTCGTATGCTATTAAATAAGCTTTGAAGTCTACTATTGATAAAAACTTTGTTAACCAAATACTGTCATGCTTTATTCTATTCCACAACACATTAATACGCAGTTGATGCTTGCTTGCTTAGTTGGTCCATCTCCCCGTCACGCTCATAAGGATTTGGATAAGAGAAACTTCCCGGGTCTGTATTCCCAAACTATAATAGCGAGACCGCCTGATAAAGCAGTCATTATCAGTGATAGTTAAAATAACATTATTTCATGTCAAAGCTACCGTACATATGAGGACATCTTAAAAATTCAACATCATTTGTCCTGCCATTTTTGGGGGGTCCTCTACTAGTTAAATAAGAGATTTAGCTTCCTTTAGATTACATTAATTTACGAGACGACTTTCGACATCCTATCTCCGACAATGCCGCGTATCAGCGTAGCTCACAGCAAAGTTCTCAGCGGTGGCGCGTGAAAATTCTGAGAAACAAAAATTTATATATATATATATATCAATACACGACGGCTATTGTTATAACAGGGGGAGAGTTGGTAGATCGATGAAATTCAAGAATTGTATCACAAGATGAAGCATATATGTACATACGAGGAGGGAAGTAAAATCTACACTTTTGTACTCTATGGTAAACTTAAACAACATACTGGTGGAGTGGAATATTCATCACCCATATGTGAATAAATTCACCCTATTCAAACCACAGTCTTCAGTCCGCCTGATCGATTAGAACTTCGTTAGGTTTACATCTCATGACTGTTGAATACATTTTGAAAACCTAGTATTGAGGCAAGAAGAAAGCGTACAGATTCTCCTAATCTAAAATATCAAAAAAATATTTAAAAATATGTACTTACATCATCAACATTTTTTACTGGCCACGTCTACGTAGGTTGGGGTCGATAGGCAGTCGTAGGTTGGGGTCGAATTTCAGGATGTGTGTCACTAACCAATCGATAGGTTGCGTGTCGTTTAATGAACACCTGGACGGCCTACACATTCCCTTCTTTCAAACATGTGTAACAGTACTATATCTGTACAGCACAGGACACACACTGACTACTCAGGTTCCCTACACAATGATGTGTACACTCCACACAACTGCATTTGTGAGCGAATAATATTGTTTCAAATGCACAATGAACTCTACTGTCGAACTGAAATCACAATTGTGGTCAAATGATCCAGTGAAACTTTGTCAAGCATGCGGAGTAGCATCTTTCGTTTTAAATCTAACATCCTTTTTTCATTGTGTCTTCCTTGATTGGGTATGTGCGACAGAATTCGTATATATGCTAAACATATAATATTAACTTTCGACTCAAATTCAAAACATCATCTGATTTGGTGAGAAAATTACTTCAGTAGATCATAAATAAGTAAAGTATTGTGTTCATTGTACTCACAGCACTTATCATCCAAACCGTACATACTGTCTTTTACTTGCATAAAGCTAAGGGTCTGTTATCTTATTTCTCACCATTTTACTTGCATAAAGCTAAGGGTCTGTTATCTTATTTCTCACCATTTNATAAAGCTAAGGGTCTATTATCTTATTTCTCACCATTTTTTGCGCTCTCGAGTCTGCGCGAGTCGCCGCGTTTGCGAAGTCGTGTCGGTGAGAAGGTAAGATAAAGTTAAGCGAAAAATGTGATAGCCGGCTTACGTCAGAATTTACAAGTGGCAAAATATTTCAAGTACAAATAAAACAAATTTGGAATCATGCAGCTTCGAGCAACTTAGCGCTCGATTCCTGGCTGAGCTAACAGATTTTCGTGGAACCTCGTAGAGTTTCCTTTAGAAAAGGATACTTGAACCTAATGTTTCTCACGTCCCTCATGCGGTAGTAGTTACGAGGAATGAAAACCAGATGTTGTACTGGACGTCAACTTTGTTCGAATAAATGAAGTTTTCAAAGTTTAGGCCAGCGTTGCCGTCGTTTATTCACGTGGCCGAATTTACCTTAATTTCAGTTCAAAGACAGTTTTACATGATCAAGTTATTAAAGAAAATTATTTTAATTTTCTAAGGTTGTAAATATTCATCAATTAAATAGGTATTTGAATTCTCGAAAACATTCATTTGACATATCTTAGGAAGTATTTGTGCCTGTGAAAAAAATTCGAGTTTCGTAACGAAAAAATTAAGGAGCATCAATTAATGTTTAAAAATAATGCAAGCATCTCAGTGTATCCTTTCGTTTGTAAATTTAGTTATTAGAATCATTTTCAGCGCACTCGTACGTCATACGCGCTCAGTAACGATTTTGAAGTACTGGCATGCGGAGGAAATTCTCGGGCCAGAAATGAGAACTGATTTTTCCAGACATTTTCATAAGATCTTGATGTGCCATCGAGAAAATTTACTAACTTCAAACCGGTTCAATGTTAGATTTTAAGTGCCTCATAACTACTGACGAATGATGGATGTGAGGTTCAGTGCCTCACAACTACTGACAAGTGAGGGATGTGAGAAATGTGAGGTTTACGCTTTAGTTCCCAGGAGAAGGTTAAATGAAAATTCGTTTGCCACCGGCTGGGAATCGAACCCTGACTTTTCAGCTGGGCGGGCCCGCAGACCCACTGAGCCAGGCAGCCTCTGGAGAGCATGAAGGACTGCGTGTGTAAATGAGCCGTTAGATTGGACGTCGGGTTTTATATTATGAAGCATGTTGAAACATTATTTTTCAAGCGAAAATTATTTTTCAGTCTTCTGCTCAATTCGTGGGTGAAAACGGTAGGTACAAAATCTAAGAGAAATTTTAGCAATCAAATATTTATGAAACAAGTTTTCTAGAGCGATTGAACGTAAAAAATTGATCAATGAATTCAATGTGATACAAAAATATCAGTAAAAAAATGAGAAGGTTGACTGGTTAAATGGGGGTTGAGGAAAATTCCAGAATGTTAGAAAGTGATCCGAAGTTCCAACGATTTCGGATATGCAATCTATGTTGCGGGAGGAGCCAGACATCCCTCAAAATGAAATTATTCGAAACCAACTTATCATGATGGAATAAACTTAGAAATACGTCATATAACATGATTGCATGTACAACCTATTTTAACTCTAAGCGAATAGTTAAAGTTGTTAGGGTTATAAATCTGAACAATTATGCTGACCGATTTACTAATCAATTTGTTGATCGAGGCTCAAAATGGAAGCGTGCGTCGTTGAAGAGATTGACTGCAATTCAAAAAGAGGATTATAGAGGCAGTCATTGCACGTTTATACGAACCTTTACATGCACGATTAGATTTGCCATCTACATTTTTAGTTTTTGGTGTTCGAAGTATGCTCTCTTGGGTGTCCAGAACGCTTCCAGTGATTTGAGTCGCTCGTATATATATACATGGCGCACTGGTTAACGTGACAGCCGTACAGCTGAGAAGTAAGGGTTCGACTCCTGGCTCAAGCTCTTATTTTCACGTAACCACGAGGTGCTTCCTTCGAACCAGGAAGCTTGAACCTCACATCCCTCACGCGTCAGTAGTTGTAATGCATTGAAAACCCAACGGTAAAACGTGTTGGAATTTAAAAAGTTACTTTTATAGAACGTCATATCTGCAGACCACGATGTACAAGTTGAGAGCTTCAAGGTAGGACTCACCCGAGAAAATAAAGTGTCAGCTGAGTCGGGGTGCCGGCGAGTGGGTCGAAAAAGAAGAATGTGAGAAGCCACACCGTCCCCACCATGACAATGCACAGAAACAGACGCAGCTGTAGCGTGCAGCGTCCTATGTGAAGATTGATGCATGTGAATGCACAGAAACAGACGCAGCTGCAGCGTGCAGCTTCCTATGTGAAGATTAATGCAAGTGAATGCACAGAAACAGACGCAGCTGTAGTGTGCAGCTTCCTATGAGAAGATTAATGCAAGTGAATGTTTCCCAGCTTCAATTTTTCGCCGGAGCATCTAGAATTATGCAGGGTATTGGCCTAACAAGTATTTTTATGCATCATTTCATGAGTTTACCTATGAGGCAGAGAAAAATTTATCCTGGGTATTGACATGTAGATTGGGCATGTTGTCGTTTGAGCTCCAATGAGGGTTTTTCTGCTCTAACGCTAACGTAATGCAGAAAAAACATGTTATAGAAAACATGCCTACACCGATTTAATCATGAGGGCATATGCACAACGCCATCACTTTAGAATTTCTTCATTGGTGGCTCGGCCCAGAATGTTCCCGTGGTGGTGTTCGCGATCGGGCCGTGAGAAAGTGCTCAATGTTCCCACCCCACACAGCGTTCACACAAGTGTTCCCACCCCACACAGCGTTCACATAAGTGTTCCCACCCCACACAGCGATCACACAAGTGTTCCCATCACATGCAGCGATCACACAAGAACAATTTTCTCAGAGCCTTTTTCTTTGAACTGTTGCCAGATCCTCGTTTTTAATTTCAGCGATAAAAATTTGTTTTTAATATTTTAAAGCAATAAAAATTGCGTTTTTAACGATTTGGTTGCAAATGAGGGGGGCTTTAATAAATAAATAAATAAATTATCGTCGAGTCCATAAACATAAACTTTCGGTGATTGCGAAATGTGATTTGTTTAGGTATGAAAAGGCAAACTCTAAATGGACAACGTAATGGGAGAGAAACGGTATTTTTTCGCTGAATTTCAGCTTTGCATTCGAACACTTCCCATGATCGAAAAGTTAAACCACTTGTTCATGGTCGGCTTACCAGCAGCCATGGTGCTGAGATGTCAACTTTTTCGTACTGCAAATATGTAGCGATGCAATGTTCTTCTTATGCTCAAAACTCTGTAAAAGAAAATAATTAGACTTAATTTCATTTTGAAAACTGAAAGCGTTTCCTAAAATGCAGACCATTATGACTCAACTAACCATTATTTCCGTTAGTAAAATTGTTATCAAACTAGCATAAGTCGGTCGAGCCGTGAATTAAAGCCCTTCAAATCAGGACTAGGCAGCAAAATTAAACAAAATGTCCTAACAAAGTGAAAACAATGACAATGATATTGTTGTGTGAAGTTTGCTCCTATTTTATAATTCACAAAGCCGACCAAACTTCGAATTCTCCGCAAATGTGAATAAAACATCTCCCGTTACACAGCAAAATTATGAAAACTTTTTGAAATATCGCGCTTTCGCGAGCATCGTCGGCAAATCAAACGGGAAAACAAACTGAGCCTGTGATTGGGACGACGCTGTCTGTAATTGGATCAGGGCCCTTGTTGATGAGTGTGTTATGGCCTCATTACTGGAGTGTGATTGGCTGCTGCTTTGCGAGTCGCTTACTCGTAGCAAATTTACTGCTGGTGCTTGATTGGCTGCTGCTTAGCGGGTCGCTTACTAGCAGCTTATAACTGCTAGTGCATGATTGGTGGCGGCTCTACAAGTCGCTTACTAGCAGCCTATTCCTGCTAGTGCATGATTGGTGGCGGCTCTACAAGTTGCTTACTAGCAGCCTCGTCCAGGGTGTCTACTGAGGGGTTTTCCTTGAGCTGTCGACAGCTGGTGACCGCAACTGACTTGCTGGTGTGCCTGGCAACATGCACGGCACCACGACCCGCCTGGCAACGGAACAAAACGACTGCTGAGGGCACTGTGTTGAAAAATGAACTCTTAAGGAACTTTTGCCCTCGATATTTCGACCATCCGTGCTGTGGTGGCAATGCAGACTTACGCTGTCATGGAAAACTGAATAAATTTCTCGGCTTTTGAGCACTAACGATGTCCATCTCTGTAATGCACACGTCATTTCCCGTTGCTCTTCGTCACTCACGTCAACAGTCAACTACCAAATTCACCTGTTTTATGAGCAGCGTAGTGCAGTCGAGCAAATACGTATGCATCTGAAATTCATTTTCACAGTCACATGCACAATAAATACGAATTATTTAGCGTTGCATGCCCACGATGCACATCGTTTGAGCATCAAGAATAATGGCCTGAACACAGGAACAATTTTTTAATTCGACGAATTTTCATCGACGTAAATTGATGACTGTGAAATGTGTTTGCAATTGGCATCGTTCGAGGTAAACTGGCGCTCGCATCAAAGGTGTGTTGCAGGAGATCGACAGCCCACCAGCAGCTGCAAGATGAATTAACTCTCCAATTTGTCGAGCTTTTGTGATGCTCCCACTGATTGTTGACTAGTTTAACGAATGAGGTGCGTAAACAGCGTAGAAAAATGTTCGCAGTATTTTCTGCGAAATAAAAGATTGCAGTCGTTAGTTTCATCAATGAATAATCTTATTCCTTTGCAGTTTCGATTTCTTCTTCAACATACCGTCGGAATATTCGTATTCCTTTTATCGCTTTGTTTTTTCATGATTTTAAGTCATCCTTCCTGTCAGGTCTCCCGCTAAACCGTAATCGTGACGCATGAGCTCTGCGAGTCAATGCTGTCACAAGTGCCAGTCATAAATGCTCGCGTCGTAACGTATTGAAATCTTTAATTATTACGTCTATTCGAAGCTTTCATGGCCGAATGTCATACGATCGATTCATATTCTGATGTCCATTCAAAGGGCATAGGCACTCTGGGAACAGTTTGAACTGCAGCTGTGCATTGACTTCTCCGGTCATAGGAAGAGAAAAGTTCGGACGTTCTTTACATTGAACTTAAACGGGAGAATGACACTGTCTCTCTGCAGGTGTATTCCATAACGCTGCTCGTGGATGAAAAGTTGATGAATTTGCTCTGAAAATTTTTCAGCAGCTGTTAGGAAAGTTTGTCACCGAGGCTAAAATTATTTCGATCAATATTTCTACCAGCGAAACGTGATTACGTGTTTTCTCCTCACGGAAAATAAATTTCATGGGACTTGCAGGGCTAAACCAAGGCTTTCAACGTTAATTTCTAGAAATTGACATTAGAAAAACGAAAAGAATTCAATCCGAGGAAGAATTTTTCTCGCAATGACAATGTCAGCTCACAAGTAAATTAGAAATTAGTGCGGGTCTCGAGGCCTGGCGCGAACATCCCCTCAACTTGCACGATATTTTCCGTCGATTAAACTCTATTTTTTCTGCGCTGAACTTCATTGTAAATTTTAGAAAATCGAAAACAGAGAATTTCAAAGAGTTAACTTCAAGTTGAGTAAGCCTGGAGTACAGGCCCATGTTGCTTGCAGCAGCCCTCACCACGAATAAGAATGGTGCACGATGTTCACAGAACTGTCACGCAGCATATGTCATTCATGTTTAAACTCATTGGCAAATAAGAAATTCGAAAAAATTATGCAACGTTTCTTAATGAGCCAATTAGTCTAATATACTTTTAGTCTTGGAAATGGGGAACTTGATAATGGATAAGCATTCGCAATTTTCGATGCTGCAACTTATTGCCGTTTAAAAAGAATATAATGTGGCGAAATCTTTATCAACTGAGAAATGGCACTCGTTTTACGTGGGGAGAAAATATATTTTTTTGTTGCACGCTCATTTCATAAAGTTATCCAGTTTTAGCAAAAAAAATGAATTCTAGGAATATACTACGAGAACATTTTATGTTAGTTCATGAGTTCTTAATTAAGGTGAAAAACAAAAAAATTACATTTTCTCGAGGTTACAGAAAGTAATCACAACGGTTGCGGTGTAGAAAAAATGAATCAAGTCTGTAATGATAGGCCACTCACAGTTAAGACTCACCAGAGCAGCTCTGATTGAGCTAACTGTAACATCGGAAGTGATCGAAACAACGTCATGTTTGCTATAAAGTTTAAAATTACCATTACGATCAAAGGATATTTTCCCAGGGTGAAGCAATTTCGAATAGTAAAGATTATTTTATTAATGTTTAACCCAGCGTTATCGTCCATAAACATGGGAACGTCGCGCACATGAAGATTTAGATGACTGGAAAACACGAAGACATGCCGGGGATACTGAGTGTGACATGCCCGGTCAGGGAGTGATGAGCTCCAACAAACTACAGCCTAAAGTAAATGTAAAATCAGCGCGTAAGGAAGCAGGTCTACGCATCATGTGCTCCATGGCAGAGTGTTGGCAATGCCGCTGCTATCGCCCCCCTCTCCTTGCCAGCAATGAAGGCTCCACACGGCACTCTAATGTCATTGAGAAAGAATAGCAAGAAAACGGAACATCGGGAGTAGTTAAATCGCGCTCAAATTCAACACTGTTAAAGAATTTTTAACACTCTTAGAGAAGGCTCAGCAGATGTTGGTATTTTGGTAAAACAGCAATAAAAGACCTTAATACACTTTTGGAGAAATTAGACTGTACATTAAAAATCGAATGAAGTACGTTAACTGCTGGCGCACACAAAAAAAAAGAAATTGGATGAAATATCCTCAGTTCTCGTTAAAATCTCCTCTGTGTTCTTTGTTCGGGCCGCGATGTCCCTATCGCTGCATCAATGATGCTGCTAGCCTTCACAGCCTCACGCTAACGTTCTACCGATTTCAATAACATCGGAAATATTTTCCCCGTTTGAATTGAATTCTATGAAGCAATTTTGACATTTTTGGCAGGAGCACAAGATGTCCAAGTTTCCAACTTATTTTTTGCGAGATCGAATTCATTGAGCCTTGTGAAGTGTGCGTAGGCTTCCACTGCACAAAACTTTCACGACACTTTTCCCAAGTCGATTTGTCACAAACGAAATCTGATTTGCCCGAAATAACAAAGGGCAGAAATTCATAACTCATCTCTCAGTAATTTAACAAAGTATTTCCATCGTAACATAGTTACAGTTCATTGAGACTAGCGTGAATACATTATTTTCCTTGGCTTCAGTTATATGTTCGAAAACAAAGAATAATCATTAGAGTCACAAACAGAATTTTAAAATCGTTGCCCAACGGGTGACAGGTGGCGTAAGTAATCACAATCTTGGCCGCCCAAGCGCAGGTATCCCTATCGGATGGTTGAAAACGTAGGGAGTGGTGCAAACGTTACACTTCCTATCCTGCACAGTCGATAACTGAGCGATGGTGTGGCGCTTTAGGTTTGACCAGCCAACAAAGAGAGTAAATATTTCAATGGAATTGTCGTTACACCTGCCGATGGTAGTGGAAGACACGATAATGAGAGTGTTCCTTTCGTTCTCCTTCTGCAGCTGTTGCTGCAGTTGCCGGCTAGCATTGGGTAATGTCATTTTTTCTCCTGTCGGTTAAGTTTTATTTTCTGACTCCTTCTACTGCAAAACATTAAAAAATGCCCCATTTTGCCTTTGAAACTTTGCTTTCGCATTATGTTTGTACTATGATCATTGTACTATGCTTGTACGATGCTTATGCTAGGTTCATTAGTGGTGTTATATTGGAGAGAGGCCAACTAGAAAATTGATTGACCTCACATGAGGAGCTAAGCTGAACCATAATTTTTTTCATTTTATTCAGGTACAATTGAATGGGAACTTATTGACTGCACTCGAAAAGGAAGTCAAATTGATTTTTTTGCATAGTTTAATGAAACTTCGTTCTGCAGGACATGAATTCTTGCTCGGATGAAGCATTATTGCTTATTATATGATTGCTCTAAATATTATTACTTCTTATAGAGCTGCTGTAACTGATGTTACTACTGCTATTACTTGTGCAGACGCAGCTGTGACAGCTATGTTGATGTTGCTGCCGCTGCTGCTGCGGCCGGGATAACAAAGTATTAAAACATTTAAGAATCGAATGTACTTCAAAACAAGAATAAATATTATCTCTGCTGAGAATTCGAGATCATTAGTACGAGACTTTTTCGATGGTTGTCTGTGATGATGGGCTCATTTTTACCTTCTGAAGCGTGATAGTCACCGACTACTGACTACTAAACGATAAAGCACTATTCATTCGTCGAATGTGGGGCACATTTCGCTTGAAATTCCTTTTTAAAACTCCTCTCCGAATTGTGAAGTATATCTTCACAATGTCTCAGATAGCGAAGTTTCATAAAAGAAATGTACCATGGAACGGAAGTGTAATAACTTTTACATACTAAGGGAAACACTTTTACGAATGATATTTAAAATACAATTTAGAGTCGTGAAATGAGCCTTCACAACTCCGACCTCCCTCGTGCGATTCCACTGGAGACTTTGTCTGCAGCAGTGGCGCTTGAACCCTTTTTTGGAACAAAAAAAAAGAAAGGTAGGTTTGACGTCAGAGCTTCAGCAAGTCTGGTGTGCTAGGACTAGTGTAGTAGTAGGACTAGTGTATCAATAGGACTAGTGTAGAAGTAGGACTAGTGTAGTAGTAGGACTAGTGTAGTAGTAGGACTAGTGTAGCAGTAGGACTAGTGTAGCAGTAGGACAAGTGTAGTAGTAGGAATAGTGCAGTAATAAGACTAGTATTGCAGTAGGACTAGCGTAAATAGTCCTGAGTAACCATAAGACAATTGAGTATTAGAGATGAAAGTGCTGCAGAGCGCAGTAAAATGGACTAACTCATTTGTTAGTTTTATGAAAATAAAGTGCGATAAAATACGAACGAAAGGATTGTTATTTCCAGACATGTACTGACAATGCAATTTTGTTTTATTTTGCTTCAAGTTAAAAATAGTTTTGCTCATTCTTTCAATTTTATTTCGCCTTAATTAAACCAAGCTATTCCAGAGCTCAGTTTGCCATACCCTGTACAGCTTGTGATGATGTACGTTTGAAAAAAGTGAAGGAAGCGAGCTCGGGGCTCTTTGATATGCTGACGTTGGACTGATCTCGAGATGCCCGCTTCCCATTTGCAGCACGGCACGCACAAGCAGACGCTAGCGCCCTCGAGTCGACGTAATGGCGTTACGTCTTACGGGAAATAACGGAATTTTCCGTATCGCTGATACGGACTGCCTTCTCTGACACACGTATTCTCGCTGAGTAAAACACGCACCCGAGGATCGAGACCCGTCAACATTTTCCTGTCTAATTTCTTCAGTGCGTACGCAAATAGTGGTACAAGATATGTATGTATTTCTAAATTAACTTGGCGTATGGTCGTAATTAACACACATAGCATAGATTGCTATGAACTGCGGCTGGATTCAAGAGCAGGAATTGAGAGGGTTCGCTCGTGCTTAGACGCTCTCCTAAGCTCCAGAGCAGCCAAATTATGATGCATTTGTTCCATTATGATTTCGTTTGATATTTCTTTCGGTATTCCAGAACTGTGGAATTTTTTCTTTTTGACGGTCGTCAATTTTCCTAAGGTAGCCCATTCTTTGGAGCTGCTCCAGCTCAAAGAACGCTGATTTCCTTCGCGGAGAGGCCTTCCGTTCATCCCAGGACCCCGTCCACTGCTAGCCAGAACATAGGGTATCCAGCCTACCGACTACGTACCGTAGATTTTAATCAGAATCCAGATTTTCAGTCTCTAGTCCTTCAGATCCAACACCGTAAGTCAAGGCCTAGCGCATGTTGACGTTTTAAACGTAAACA
>VOMN01122540.1:0-55054 GCA_014899125.1 Orchestia grillus
GACGATGTCCACGGCGTTGTTTGCGAGGAACCTAAAATTTGGTAAACACTCTACGCTGTTGTAGTTAGTTGGTTCGTTTAAGAAAATACTGATGGAACTGGGAAATTTTCGTCCTTTGGGTTCCTTTAGTACAATTTTGTAGTCTTTTCTCCTCAATTGTTCCTTTTTTGCATCAATGCTAGAAGCCTTAATATTAGGGCACTGCATGACTATAGAGTTGTCAGTGCACATCAACAACATGAACTGAAATTTAAAGTGTTACACATTGATCTTTTTAGCACAATGCTAAAATATTTTCGTTTTTTTTAAATTACGCGTATACTCCACGCAAATTGCACTTCCACATCCCGAAAGCCAAAAATTATAATTTAGATTTTCGATTCCAAAAGTCTTTTGTTTACAGTGTTTCTAATTTTACTGCGTATCTCTCTTGCACTAAGAAATCGTTTTCAATTCCTAGGTATGCAATATTCCGAACTATGGCTTCCGTGACAATTTATTTCAGTATTTTTGAAAGTGAATTATTGAATATTGAATCAATTTTTACAGTGGAAATGAAAATATTTGATTTCCACACTTTCTGCTTGTCCGTTCCTGCTTGTGGTTGGATATAAGTACCTTTGTACCAGTGCTATAACTGGCTGTGGTATTCAATGTGTGTTCTACAAACTTGTTTTGAAATTGAAATCACAATCCCCTTTTTTGCACCGTTGTTTCGAAAGGTTCATCAGTTTCTCAGGCTCGTTAGTCTGACCAGTAGAGCAACTCCAGGCCTGACACTGAACTCTATTGAGCCTCCAATCATTAGCCAAGATTAACGTTTGATTGATGAATTTTCCACTCCTGAAAACTCCACGTGAGAAAAGGGTCTTGAGTGATCTTGAGTACTATTTGTTATTGTTTCCTGAGGGGCAGGCTAGTTTGAAGGTGAAGATCATCTCGACCATCGACGTGGGAAGCCTGTGCTCTTGTGGTGCTCGGCGTAACATTTGGTGGGAAATATATTGAGCAACTGGCATTGTCAACAGAGTGGCAGGGCTTGATGTTACGGTATTATCTTTGCGTCAAATGTCAAGGTGGTCGTTATTGAGTACATTTCGCAAACGAAAGGTGTTCTAGTTTTCTAGCAAACGAAATATTCGATGCTGTTGATTACACTAAGCGTCTACGCTTCATCGGGGTCCGTTGGTCTCGTCCTTTTCGGGAATTCTGTCGTGCAAATTATCTCCAATTAATTTTCGAGTCTCAATCGCCACGGTCAACATACGTACGTACTAAATCCAGAACGGCAATCAGCGGTGTATTGTTTTAATAACTCAATGCTAGATGGACCAGAAATTATATTTTCGTGGGGGCGGGGAGGTGTGTGGGCTAGCGTAATTTTCAGTCGCCAATACCGCCATCTACTTTGCTTCTGAGGACTCGAGCTTTTTATGATGGCCGTATTGGGAAGTTTTAGCTAGCAACTTTCATCCAAAAATGAAACTAGAATAAAGATTCTTCAACGTGAATTTTGTTATGAACCTGTGAAATGATATAAAAAAATTCTATTGTTCTCACTTTAAGATTTGAGTTCATTCGCGCATTTTAAAACATCGATTTTTATATGTGTACAATTTCAATTTTGAGATCTAAGCTCAGGGTATTTGACATATTCATAATTACTTCCATTAATATTCCAGTACTGTCTATTTATTTTTTTCAAGTTGATATTCAAGTTTGTAATGCCCGTTAAAAACCTCTGCTTTATCTGAAGTTTTATTTTTACACATAAAGGAATACCGTGCTATATCAGCATTATCAACCGTTACTCAAATCCCAATTTTATGTTACATAATTCAAATGCATGCTCGCTAAAATATTTTATTCGCGATAGAACGGTTTCATATTTTATCGTGACGGGCCTGGAGAGTTTGATGGAGCGCTCAATTAGCGCAGGTCGCATCGTGCCTTGAAATGTGACTCGAAACGGATGCGTCCGACGCACTCGCTGTGTCCTTTGCTGTCCAGCCGTGCTGGGGGTGGTGACGAACTACTACCATAAATGAGCTGTTGCATCGGTGTTCAGGTCTTCTTGCGGAAGGTTTTTCCTTCAAGCGGACAATTTCTCCATTGGGAACTTCATGAGAATCTGTATTACACGGAAATATGCATATGTTAATCAANCTGACAGCCAACAGACGTTTATAGAGATTTTGGTTCCAAATGTTCGTAGTGATCTGAAAATATTATTGCGGGCTAAAGCTGTTGCTGCTGTTATGATGGTTATTGCAACCATTTTATAGCGTTTGTTCCCTCAGGTAATAGTTGTGTTGAATGTGGAAACGTATGCACGTCATGAAAATGACTTTTTAAGCACATTTTTTGTGCGAATAAAAATATTGGGTTTCGAGCATGTCAGATTGTGGCGGCGTTCTCTTCCGTGTCCCTGTTTGAAATTTAGCACTTGTTCCCATTCTATATTTTATATGTTTCAGGCGTGCGTTAAAAAGACGTGATCATAGTTTCCTAGTTGATGTTGACGTTTGCTCTTCGAGAATCTTTGTTTATTGTTATCTTCTTCAGAAGTTGATACCGTGACCAAATTGTAGGGACACACTTGGCGTGGCTTCTGCGTGTGCGCACTTTTGCGAATACCGTCTGGACGACGTCGTCCCGCACACTTGAAAACTTTTCCTGCGACGATGCTATTTTTCTTTTAAGGTAAAGTGACTCATCGGTGAGTCACATCACAAGAAATATGTTGATTCTTCCCAGGGTGTAAAGACGGACTCTTGAGTTATTTACTTACACTTACGTCCATCTTCATTGAGAAGTCATTCATCCTGAGGCTTGCAGTAGAAGAGCTTTTTGGGCACACGGCGCTACAGCGGCGGTCGGTTCGCAGGCTCCGAGCGCTGCTCTGAAGCGCATGATGGATGGAGCGGGAGGCCAGAGTGCCGCCCCCTGTGAAGTGCTCTACGAGCTGTCGCTCCCTCACGTCGCCCTGGCATTCTATCATCTTCACATGCATCTCTGTTACTACCATTACATGTATATATTTTTAACGGTCGCCCCAGAATATGAAATCGCAGTGAGTCGCGAGGCATTTCTTATTCAATCATTCTTGGTTAGAGGAAAGACTGATCGCACATCCCTCGAAATATTCCAGAGTAAAAGCGAGACTGGTCGCTTTTTATCACCATAATCCGTCATACTGTAATATTGAATTTGTATGCCAAATGAAACACTAGTTTTAATAACCGAATTCATAATGTTTGCCATTTTTTGTAGCTGAATCGTACGAGCGTGGGATCGAAGTCCTTGTGCATAAAGCATCTGTTACTCGTCATTACGATCTAGCCTACAGAATAAGTTAAATCTTACATTGCATTGCCGTAGACTTACTCTTAGAGAACATCAATCACCGAGCAGCTTACGGTGAACTCTGAAGCTAGCGTCCGTATCGTGTGCAGTTGCGTGCCAGTCTTCCTAATACATTTCGATCGATCACCTAGAGAATTCAGACCGCGAATCCTGGGCTGTCGAGATTGCTTTTGTGTGTGGTCGGACTGTTGAACTAAAGTCACTGCCAGTGCAATTGTTATGGACGGCTCACTCTTCACCGACTTCCTGGAATCATGAATAGAGTATGTTAGGTACGGATGAAAATGTTAGACATAACATGTACATCAGCAATAAGTAAAATACTGCATGAAGCACTCAAAATAAACCAATTGGTTTTGAATATTTTGTTGTTGTTAGATATGCGAACTCTTTGTTTGGACGTTGTTTGGGTTATTTGATGGTGCAAAGCTGTTCCGATCATTACGCTTTTGCTTCTTGCTTTCCGTGCCGTTACTATATGACAACTTCAGAGGGAATTCCTGTACTTTTTTCCTCGAAGGGCTGGTTGTCTATTTTATGTAGACGAATTGAGGACTGACTTGATAACATGTTCGTTGACGATAGCGTGTCTGTCATAAGCATCTCGTGCACGGCTGAGAGCAATGATCCTCGACACGTGGCTCTTGCCGCAACTGTGTCAGCTAGTTATTTTCCTTAATGAAAACGAGAATATCGCACGCGTTCGTCTACTAGTTCAAATGGCACCGTTGTCGTTCAATTGGGAAATTCTCTTTTTCGTCTATTTTTACCCATGCAAAGTAGCAAAAGTTCGTTTCTGAGCCCTGCAAGGACTACTCTCAAAATTTAACATTAGTAATAATACTTGAGTCATAAATTTGTATTTTTCGTTCTAAACTAGGGTGAAGAAGATGGGCACAAGGGCCTCAAATGTGAACGACTGCTTATGCAATATTCCGTTCATTTAAAAAATTGAGTGTATCTTTCCAGGGTTAAGTATAATGATTCATGTTCGTTCTCATATGGTAGTAGTGTAATTGTTTTGACAAGTTTTATCAGTCAAACTGAACTAAGTCAAACCGAAAAATATAAAAAAGTAATCGGCTGGCTTGGTCTCTTTGCAGCTCTTGTGCTGTATCTACGATACGACTTAAAACGCAAGATCTGTTGTTTGCATGAAGGCCGAGTCAGCTTCGCTCATTCTGGAATAAGTGACCATTTACGAAATTCACATGTATTGCTTGATTTTTTGGTCGACTTATTCTTGGTTGCTGACTATGCATTCCGAACACACTCAAGTTTTGATACCCAATTCTCTTCTCCTTGTCCTCTTATCCAACGATTTCTGACTACTCATAGTATCAAGTAGCCGATTTTGATTCGAATGGCCAAAGTTTGTTCCACTCGGATGACTCCCATACTGTGCCTCCTCTTGTTCGTAGACATTCGAGTCGAGGCTAAGTGGCTCGGACCCTGCGAGCGTGGCTGTAACACTGCCCTCTGGAGCAGTTCCGTTGCTGGTGCAGAACGCCTAAGCTACTTAGCGACGCCGGATTGGCGACGGCGTGAGCGCTGGTGCAAGGGCTAGCTAGACCTGGTCGCCTCGCTGCCTTTGCCCCTTGCTGCTTTCATGTCACCTTTTGATGTTTTCGAAGCCGTAATCAAACTTGAATTTTGTTGCTGCTATCAGCGGCGAAATAAGATGCTTATCGGGTCCCCAACGCCATGCTTTGATCACACCGTTGCTGCTGGTGCTACGAATGGTTCTTGAAGCTGCAACTGCTGTTCTGAATTCTACTGCTGTTGTACGACTCTAGGTTTATAGGGTTCAAATTTGTATGTATGCTCCATTTTGTTCATGTGGGTGTACACATTTTGCGTTTGGTACACAAATTCGTCGTCGGTGCCAATGTAAAAGGTTTCAGCATTTTTTTGTTGCTGTGAATTTCTTGTAACTTCTGAGCCTTAGGTTTTTAACTCTTTACAGTGGTAAAGTTTTCAACGGTGCAAATTTAATGCGTAGAACTACAGAGACTACATTCAAAAAATCGAAAAAATACTGTAACGACTTTTTTCTCGTCGTGTTGAATTGTTTTCACTTGAAAATGCCAGAATTATTTGCTGTTGGTGTTAACTTGTAGGCTTGCCGGTTAGTATTTCGCGAACTTTGTGGCATTTCATTTTTAAATTTTCTCATTTTCAAATGTCATGCTCGGTTGTTCAAGAGCTTGACTTATTATGGAATTGAGTGGCCCACTTCTGCGCAGTTCCTTAAAGTTCTTCACTTTCAAATATGATTGGCAGCTGCACACGCTTATTCATGATGTAAATTTATTTTCGTCTTCAAACAAACCTGAATCCAGTGCAGAAAACGCGCCTAAGAGGAATGTTTTCACGCGCACCTAGTCTTCATTTCAGTTAGCTAGGATTTTCCACCTTCTCACGAGGGATTAATACTGGAGTCGTAGGAATTGTGTGTGATTGTCTGCATGCCTCGTGATTCCTTGGATAAATCTTGGTTTACATTTGTCTAGAAGTCGACATTAATCGGAGCGTACCTTGGCATNCTTCAAACAAACCTGAATCCAGTGCAGAAAACGCGCCTAAGAGGCGTGTTCTAATTGACGTGAATTACGACGCATGTTATCAAAGCAAATTTTTGAGAGCTTCAAAGTAGTTTCGTGATCGCAAGTTTTTGAAACTTTACTTGTATTGAATTGATCTCAGGGACGCCTGTCAATCCCAACTGTAGCTGTAAAATGAACGCTCGCTTATTTTGATGCATATAGTCTACCACCCACGAGTAAAGTGGACGATGTGACCTTCACGAAAATTATTCAGCTTGCATGCTGAAGAATTCCCATGAAAGGAAGGTCTGTTGAGGCGCAATGAGCCCTGCATCCTGCTTCGTTGTGGGGCATTTGCCGTGCACTTCAAGCGCATGCTTTCTGCCAGTCAAGTCGGGCTTATCTCTTCCACTGCCTTCAAATCTACTTAATTTAATCGCAGTCAATCATTCGCGGCGCCACTTTTTCTTGTACTAACAATCGCGCATTGTTCTGGTAGAGTTGAGGTTGCTGGTTGCTTTGGAGTGTAGTTACTGCAGA
Organism: Orchestia grillus; assembly: GCA_014899125.1. Taxonomy (NCBI): domain Eukaryota; kingdom Metazoa; phylum Arthropoda; class Malacostraca; order Amphipoda; family Talitridae; genus Orchestia; species Orchestia grillus. The sequence continues at coordinate 6,453 of VOMN01122540.1, forward strand.
TTGAGGGGAAAAAACTTCTTTTAATGGTGTACATATATATTGCTTGCCCTGCCGCACTCTTACTGGTAAAAAATGATGAAACCTCGAATAAGTTATTTTTAAAGTAACGCTGATGTTGACAAAACTACGAATAGATACAAACAAAAGATTTAATAATAAAACAAAGTAAGTTGCATTTTTTGAGTATGCCTATAGTGCGATTTTAGTGCTAATCTAAACTGGTTGTGTTGACACAGCTGTTAGTACGTTTTCATAATGCCTTTGAAGATCATATTGTGAATGGGACGCTCAAATGACGAATTATTGTAGAATGTTAGGTTTGCACAGTTTTTTCATCTTGTGTGTCGCGAAATGAGAAGCGTGAAATTAAGTGGTTCAAAACAGGGTAATTATGCGTGGCAATAGTGCACAATTTGATCTTATATTTCTTGCCATATAAAACGACTTATCCTCAATATCTACATACCCACGATGTAGTTAAAAACTGTCCACCTACCTTACAACCTCTTGTAACCTCAGTTTGAAAAAGTAATGCAATACTAATAAGATGTACCATCCGGAACCTAAATCTCCTCTCAAAATCAAATGGAAGAACGTTCATATCGCTTTCTTCAATTAACATTCAATGACGATGCCATCTCAAGTGGAGCGCCTACAGTATTACAGAGACCTCTGATCCCGTCAGGCCCTGCAGTGGACAGCGTGTTGTTACGGGGCGGCAGCATCCAATTTGCGACTCGTGAAAAGGTTACGTTTCAATTAATTTCCTCCGATGCTAATCAACGCCAGTCTGTAAAAAAAGGCTCTCACTATACAAAGCGTTTCCGTGGTTAGTTGGCGCGACCGAGCGTTGGTGTAGCTGCTCTATTGAAGGGAATGCTAACTTTTGTTGGGCAAGATTGAAACGGGCTCGCCTTTGAACTCGCGCGTTCAACAATTTAACTGTTTGCGCCTCGTTCTTAATTATGCAAAGCAAACCTGCACTCGATGCTTTCTTCACATTGATGCAATTTTAGTTTGAAACACATGACATGAAGGCTTGGCATTGTTATTGAAAGTATCTTAGTTGTGCACTGCTTCCTCTCTGTGGAGGCACAGAACTCTTGTCATCCTACGCTGTGATTTTGCGTCATTAACTACGTTTATTCTCTCCCAGTTATTCGAAGTAAAGACTCGGCTATACGTCCAAGGTTTTCCGTTAGCGGTGCGGTTTTGAATCTTACCACTTACACGTATCTCTCGGTCGAGATGCGGAGAACGTCTTCATCTAAAGAATGAGACGCAAGATATCCGTCCCACAGAGTTCCACAGCGTCAATTTGGCCTTGTTTACGAGCCGCCTTTTATGCATGGAGCTCTCAACGACCGTTGGCGCGCACGTGACGCCGACTGAGGTTTCGTCTTGCTGCCTTGACTGCAAAATGTAGATCTGAATTTATTTTCAGGCTATTCCGTGGCCTCAATTTTTTCTTCTATACTGCATGTGCAAGACTGACCGAAATTTTATGTGTAGAGTCATTACTTCTCTTATCAAGAATCTGAATGTATTTTGTTTTACGTGAGCGACGCCGCGCAATTGTTGGTTGTGAGAGTATAAAGCTTGAGATTTCTTAATGTTGATTGAGGCGTCAAAGGTTAACCACTTTAATTCCCTTTTTTGTGAATCTGACATTTATTTAAGACTAAGTGATTTTTTGTGGGTATCTTCGCCGAATATCAACTCTATAAAGAAATAAGAATATTATATGTTCCAGATGATGTGTTATTTCATTTAACAAACTTCAATTACGTTCAAGAAGTATCGTTACTGCCATAGTAGAATTGCGTTGTCGTGGTCTCATTCGATTTGAAAGAAACTAATCCGCTATCACCCCTTATTTTCAAGTAAAACTAGATTTTTTCCCCATGAAATTGCCTCCTACGTTAAATACGAAATCTATTTGTCAATTACCTGGCGGTATCGTTTCTTGTGCGATATGTTCGATCTGAGTAACGTTTACCTCCTGTTTGAGAAGCGCTTTAAGTTTTCTTAATACTGAGTGATCCTAATGAAGTGGGTGAAGAGGGGCACTTGCAGGCGATCGAAAGAAAGCACTGAGACGCTGTCGCGCTCGCACCCCAGGTCGCATCGCCGCTGGACGAGGTCTCCTTGTAATGTTTACTTTTGGGCCCACTGAAATGCTCAGCACGGTAATGAGAAATGCAGTTAATGATAAATCTATTCCTACACTGAATGTTTCTTATGTCCTTGTTGGTATGTTTTACGCGTGGTATTCATTTCTTGTATGTGAAATTTTTAGTCTAGAGGTAACCGATTTTTTCGATTTTCTTTTAAATTTTGGGTTAATATATTGTTACGAGCAAAAGATAGTAAACTACTAAAAATTCAACGCAACATTTGACGCTGTGGTTAGCTCAGGAGTTTCATCGCCTTTCAGTAAATAGAAACGAAGCTTGCGCGATGTACGTGGAACCAATTACTGGACGGCGCGTGCAAAATGTAAACTGTCGTGCAAAGCTCAAACTGGCGTGCAAAACGTAAACCAGCGCGGAGAGTGGCCACCGGCGTGTAAAGAGAGAGCAGGTGTCTAGGGGTGTAAGCTGTGAAGCGCTGCTACCTGAGGCGCGATGTGTGGGCGCAGAGGTGGCGAGACACACTGCACGCTCGGCACCATGATGAGACAAGCGATGATTTCTCGTGTACGTGATGCGACGAGACGAACACTATTTTATTTGAGTTAGGGTGAATAAAGTAGCTTGCTTGGTGACGCGGGGGGGCCCTTCATTACTGCGAGCTTGGCTTGCCGAGTCGTCGAGCCCCTTGAGCTCGGCCCTCACCGCGTCTCAACACTTCGGCCTTCAGCTTGTTGACCTCGGCTCTGGCTGTTGACTCGTCAACATTGTACACATGGCTTCTAATTTTTAATGATGTAGCCGAGGGTAAGAAGGAGGTTCTGGGGTATCATTCGATGAATGTTATTATGTGGTACATGTACGCAGAGTTTCACTTTTCTCTTCATCTTGAGTGATTTTGGCAACTTAAGTGTTTTAATGCATCTTATCTCTCACCTGCAGCTAAATCGTTAAAAACGCAATTTTATTGCTTTAAAAAATAAAAAAAAACACATTTTATTGCGGAAATTAAAAACAAGGATCTGGCAACAATGTCAAAGAACAAAGCTCCGACCAGACGCCTATGTTGGTGGGGTTATCCCTCTGCGAGGGTTATATATATTTTTTTAATTTGTGAAATGCGTGTAAGCAGATGATCGAATATTTCTTATCTCAAGTGGAAGAAAAGGGTCAAATCTTGCTTCGACTGTTCGTCTTCCGTTGTTAATTTCATTTTTTATTTTGCAGCTTTTAAATAATAATCGAATGACTCCAACATGCTTAGCCTGGTCTGTGCGATGCTCGCTCGAAACCATTGATCATCAGTCATCTCAGTGTGCATTGTATATTCGTGTGATTTGAAGCTTTGCGTTCGATGTCCAGAGACGTTGGGATGTACACTAAAACATACGGGGGCTTCCAATTTGAGTTTCTCAAAATTCAAGTTGCTTGGAAAACACTTGAAAACTATTCCAATTCGATCCAGTGCTGTCGTTATAGGATTCTTACTCACCTTGGAAAATGAAGGGTGAGGATTTTGTGAGTGCTTTTTGCCTTTCTTGTAGTTTTTATCAAAACAAACAACTGAACTTCAATGACCCTTTCGTCAGTACTTGAAATCAGAACTATAGTTGCACGTATTTTTTGTCATTTAACCACTTTACCGAATTGTGATATTCGTTACTACAGGTAAATATTTTACAGTGGATTCCTTCTTCCAATAGCCCTACAGGTTAACTAATAAGCACTGAAGTTAACTAAAAACAAGATAACTGAAAGCGATTTCATTTAATTAATGATCAAAATTCTGATTTTCCAGGGCTTGTTCCTATGGCTGCCACCGCCCAACAGTTCTTCAGTTCTCATTATTCCTGTTTTTCTTCATTACTGGGTGTTGCTGAGTTTTCGACGTTGCTCATTCAGTGGAGTTTTAAATACTTAGCTGTAGTTTATAGTGCACTGCTCATGCTCTTCTTAGCGCACAAGCTTCATAACTAATAGAGTACTGGAAATTGCACAGTACGTCTATAGAATCGTTCAGTCCAACGCTCACTTGTAAGTAGATTCAGTTCCAGCCCATTGTGAGGCCGAAATTTCGCCTGTTGTGCTCGCTCTCGCCCAATATCAGCTCCAGATTATGATCACTTTATCACCCGCCTAATGACGCACTACGGCCCAAAATTCTGCCCTCAGTTCGCCGTAATCTTCGAAGATTTTTCACGCTGACGAACTGTGACCGACGCGCCTGAGGTTCGTTGGTCGTTATGGACCGAGTTTGTTCCGTCGGTTTTGTCCCATTCAGCACCGCTGGCTCTTATTCCGTCAGCTTGCACATTCTCGCTCAACTGGAGCTTTGCATGCTCAGTATGCTAGAGCGACAAGTGCTTGTGCGCGGGGGCTAAACTAATTCCATGGTTAAACTTTGCATTTTTGTAGCTGAATGTCGTAATTTATCTGTAGTGGTTATCCTCTTATTATATTAACGTAGGTTATCAAATACCTCAGCATCTGCACATGTGCTAGATCTCTGGTATTCCGAGGCTTCTTGGTATCACGCGAGCAAAACTGGCCGTATTTTGTATCTTTTATCTCCTAGCTCGAGTGTTAGGTGTCCAGTCCCAGGTGTCTAATGAACGACCTCGGCTGCAGCTGACCTCCGGATAGCCGCGTCCGGCCGCTGTTGTAGCTCCAGCAACACTTCACAAAAGCAAGGCTAGGTAGATGAGAATACGAATTTATGTTTCTGAGCATGAATTGGTCTTTAGGTTGTAGTTAAGAGGGGACGCCCAGGGTCCGTCTTGTAAGGCAGATGTTCAAAATATCCACATGTTGGATCAGTGTATTAGCAAAGCTTTTACATGCTTAGGAGGTATTCATTTGAAAAATTCGTCCTATTTCACAGCTTTTATAGCTCATAAATTCTACCTATCCTATAACGCCCGTTTCTCACAACATTGAGCTAAATTTTTGAAAGAGTAAGTTCTGTTGTCTCCTCAGTGCATCTGTCACTTAATCAAAGTGACCTCAAAATTTCCTATTATTTTCATTATTCTCACAAAATGTTATATTTCTGCTATTTCAATTTTGGTTTTTCTTTGTGCTGCTTCAATTTTATTGTTCGTTTTTTTTTGTGCTGTTTCGATTTTGTTAGTCGCTCATATTTGAAATTTTTCAAGTTAAGAAAACGCAGAATTTTGTGTGCTTTTTTAACCATCGAAGCCTCATCAGGAATAATACTCTAGATTATCAGCCATCAGCTACCATTATGCAATATAAATGAAGACTGGTCTGAGGGTTAGTTTTTTGAGAACAGAAACCAACGCAAATCAAAGCCCGAAATTGTATTCAGAGGAGAATATGGCGCCAAAAAACAGAGCTTCACGACGCCGAAGTCTGCAAATGCTGAGCTGGAGGCGTGTTGTCGTGGGCCCGACGCAGAAGTCAGCGCACAACCCACAGCGCTGACTGCCGGTGGGCAGCGCTCGGGGCCCGGGAGCTGCGTGCCTGAAATGTTACTTCTTCAGGCCCCGAGTTAAGTTGCTTGTACGAAAAAATCTTTGACGCATTTCTGGTTATGTACAGGTAACATAAGCATGTCTAAGAGATCTACAAATTAATGGGAATTATGAATCCATTGAAAGAGGACATATACATCCTCTAAATTATCCCGCAATTTACATTATTCGTACAACGACGTAGGCGTTTTGTTGAGGCATTCCATGATGGGGGGATGTTAGATGGAGAGGTTTCTCTTCCCAATCTTTCGCCACGTCGTTCCAACTGGTAATTGTTGACTCTCGTGACCGGTACGCTTACGATCATTCCGAGCTTGCTTGAGGAAATTAATATCAGAACAGTAAAGCTATGATTTAAGTGACTTGTCTTATTTAATTGTGCGTTGCTGTGCGTTTTTAAAGCTGCGTCAAAACGAAATGTGCATTATTTCATTGAAAGATTTATCGTTTCCTACACAGCCTTGTGCCAACATTGTCGAGTTCGAATGCTTAGAATTCGGCAGGAGTTGCGCTGCAGGGTCGATACGTTGGTGTCATGCATGATGTTCCTGCTTGTGAGCTCCAAAAAAAATGACGCTACTGTAAAAATGCAAAGCCCCTTTTTGCTACATAGTAGAGCCTTCTGATAATGAGGTAACCGGGCATTTTTAATCTAAGCTCGGTATATTAACTGAACGTTTTGGGCGTACACAGGCTCGCCTGGCTCCTAAATTTAAAGCACTTTGGTGTGTGGGATTTGGCTGGCAGTTGTGCGGCCTCGGCGTGCATTCGTCATCGAGCGCAAGGCACGCGCCGGCAGGTCGCGTGTGCAGCAGCGTTATAAGAAACAATTATCGCAGCTTTGTAGTAGCTTCGGAGCACAATTATGTGCCCCTCCTCTGGCCCCTCTATCGGGGGCTTTATCGAGCCTTCCCTTTGATGTGTTCCGCCCCGTGGTCGTGAAGGTTGTTTCAACATTGTGCTGATGGTGTGGTGAGCTTGGGACGCTTCGACGTGCCGGAGATATGAGCGAATTAGTGTGCTGATTTTGGCTGCGAGAGGAAGCGCGGTGACTCTTGTTGTACCTGCTAGAACTACAGTAGATCTGATTGTACCTGCCAAATGTGCAGTGTATCTTATACCTGTTAGATGCCCGGCATATCTTGTAGCTCCTAGGTGCACAGTGTATCTCTTTCTACCTGCTAGACGTGCTGTGTAGTTAGATGTGCCTGCTCGATATTCGGAATAATTGGAGGTACTTCCGACACGAACTCTAGTGATCAAAACTTTGCTTCAGGTGCTCCGTGAAATAATTCGAGTATTCAGCTGTAACCCTAAGTGAGATTCGTGGATGTACCATGGACCCATGCAGTGTGTTAATACTTCATATTTAATCATTCAGGGCTTTATATACAATGATAAGGGTGTGTTGGTTGCCTATTGTTTTCCATCTCAATAATTTTGCTGATCGGTGTGTCATTTTATTTTTTCAGTTATGGACCCTACCATAGGCACTCGGGTTAGGTTCGTTCATCATTTGCTATAACGAGTGGCATTCCCAGGAGGGGAGGTTAGGTTACCTCAGCTATCGTTAGGCCTTCGGTTCTTCTATCTTTCGTGCCCACTTTGTTTCTTCCCATTTATGCTTTCTTCACCCATTATTGTTTATTTTTTCCGCCTTTTCTTTTTTAACTTGCTGTTTCTATGCACAGGGAGCCTTGTGTGGGAACACACCGGTGCATAGATTCCACGTTTTCTGAAGTCCATACTAAATGATCCCTTCTTATCGCTCTCTTGAGATCGCTTTCCATGAGGCTAGGGAAATTTAAACTATTATAATAACCACAATTTTTAAAGTATGCTGTTATCAGAACGAACGATTGTTTGGATGGAAGGCAAAATAAAGAATGTCTCGTTGGGTTATAACTGACAGACCAATTTCTACGCATTACTGGCCTCGCGTGAATTCTTGATGCAAACGAGACCTATCTTTGCTGTTTTTTCAACACGGGAACCTTTCCGACAGTCTTGATTGCTTATTAATTTTACTTAGGTTATTTTTTATGAATCTCATGAGTGACGGTTTCTTATTTCTGTCTGGCAACGGATATGATGCCTGTGAATCGAACCCCTCGTGGGACCTTTTCGTTGCTGTGGACGCGCCGTTGTGCTGTCACTGTAGTTGCGATATTAAAGGCATTCGTTCAGTGTGATTCTTCAGTAATAGCTTGCGTATCAGACTTCCATCATGGGTTGTACATCATCCATTACCGGCAGTGAGTTACGGGGACTTTTCCCTTCAAGAGAGTTCCACTCTCATTTTGTGTTGTGACATTCGCTGTCAAGCAACTGACGTCGACGTGTGATCTGCTTGTTACGGTCGTAATTCATGCTAAGTGTAGCTCTTCATGAGACATTCTGCCTTCGGTCGAGGCTAAAGTTCGCGTCCACATGAAGTGCTGCAATGAGAATTTCTCTCCGTCGTAACAGACAGGAGTGACTGTGGCTCCGATAAGTACATGAAATCAATGGAACTGGCAAAACCTTGTTTGGGCCTAATTGGCAAGTCGTTGCAAAGGCGCCTTAATTACTTTGTGAATTGCAATGACTGGCCCGAGGGACACTCAATGCAGCCTGAATATCGCTCCTGTGTTGTCAATTGCGTCCATGTATCGAACTGCCCTTAATACCCTACCCTGGTGCGTTGGACACCGACTGAAGAAAGTGCAGTTGTAAACCTCCATTGAGATCCTTTACGAAACAACTTAAAGGTTTCAAAGTAGGGTACTTTTTTCTCTTGATACTCGTATGAATTAAATAACTTTATTTTTTTTGCGGGAGTCAGAGGATCCCAACGTCTGAAATCGACGAAATCCAAGTTAAACATACACTTTAATTGCAACTGTTTGTTTCTTTTAATTGCGGCATTATGCGAGATAGCACTTACCACGAACATTTATTACGAAAGTTATTCTACTGAATATAATGATTTTTATTTAGTTGGTTTATCATTTATTCTCATTCGAGGCTAATATTGCTCATAGTTGAGTAAATTTCCGTCAAATGCTTTGCTATGTCAATGATTTTTTTTACATGCCAGAAGTGAACGTTCGCGTACAATTTCATGAGTCTATTTGCGTACGATACTCTGGAGCTCAAAGTTCATTGCGGATCGTCTGGTGGAGCTTCCTTCAAATGTATTTAATAGGGTTTATTACTGCACAACATTTGATAGATATTTCTTAACATGTGAAAATTTGAAATCTACCTGAAAAACTGCGATGTGGGCGATGAAAGGAAAAATTATCTTGATTGAGTTAGATGTGATAAACGTGCAAATGATGCATTATTATGACATAAAATAAATTAAGAATAGTTCTCACCGACTGCTGCACAGCACATGGGCGTATGGATTGAGGGACGCTTTCGCTCGCCTCAGCGCAGCGCAACCCAGGATCTCGCTTCAGCCCGCCGACCTGTGCGCATGCAGTGCGGCAGTCACAGCATTTGCTGAATACCGTTCTGAATTGATCTCATAATGCGCAAAGTATGCGTACTTCACAGGTAGAACATGTGGAACTCCAAAAAATGGATTATTTTCATTTGTATGTCGGTACTGCAGAATCGTTTTCTTCTATTTTGAAGCGGGGCTGCCCGTAGGGTTTTTGACTTACGATAGTGAAACTTGGCGCAGTCGACGCGGAATTTCAGGGCACAATACAGTAAAAAAATTTTGTAATTTTGAGTTTGTAGAAAGATATTAAAGAAAACCTGGAACAAATGAAAAGTTTAAACAATCAACGTATCATAGAATTTATTCTTTTCGGTTTTCTCAAAATCGGCGATCTACGATCTTTCTTTATGCAAAAATGAATATAATACCGACCCCGTTGTTTTAGTGCGAATTTTGAGAGAAAAGAATCAATTTGCAAATTTAAGTATCTAGATGTTTTCAAGAAATAAAGAAATACCACGATCCAAATTTTTTTTTCAATGAGTTACATACGTGAAAAACTGATCCGCCCCACATCTAATGTTTAAAATGTAGATCGGCCCTCTTTAAGTGTATTTTTTTTCTATCGCTGCTAGAAGTATACCCACATACGTGAAGTTTTCTTTCGTGCACTTTTAATTTTTGAAACTATAATGTTGGATTCATGGAACAATAGTGTTGTGCAAATATTCGCGAAGTTGGTGTAAGTTTTTTGCAAGATCATACAATGTGGAATATTATTTTTCTCTGCAGTCTATGAGCTGTTCCATTATTCTTCATTTCTCAATGATGCTAGTTTTTTCAAGGAAATTCTCGTCGCTGTTTCGGTATTTTGAATTGACCACTTTATTTTATTGCGAAGACTGTGCCAAAAGTGTGACTGGCCTGCCACCCGATTCGACGAAATCTTTACTTTTGAAACAAGAGACGTGAAGTACGACTTTACTAGACTGGGAAGTTACGAGAACTCATCTCACTTTGGCACTGTCTAACCAGCACTGACATGTGTTGACAAAATCGGTTGTACTTATTATATGAGTTGATAAAACTTACACACCCGCGGCCTCGGAAAACTTTTTAGTTCTTGCGTTGGTGTCCAAAATGCTGAAATATTTGCCTAAGAAAAACGGTTCACTATATTTCGCTAGAAATCGATCATTGAAATTAAGCGATGCTACAGCGAAGCCATATCGCTGTGAGGCCACATCAACTTTTGGCTATGCATTTTCAGCGATAAATTTGCCCCTTTTAAGATTTATAAATTTCTTCTTGCAACCGATTAAATTTGAAAAACTTCCTGGGTTACCTCGGGTTTGATTTTTACAAGCATGAAAATCTCTGACGCTCTAGCTGTGCTCTTATGATATCGGCTCACGCCTCAGCCAAAAATAAACCCTTGTCAATGTAGGTAAACGTGTGCTGAACGTTGTTTGATGTGAACAAAGTTCTTTCCACACGAACACTTCATTTTATGCCGAGCACTTCCATGATTGCTGCCTTAGCTTCAGTATCCGATACGAAAAAATCTTTGCACATTTTCACGCACGGAAACAAAAGTCTACGCATTAACTCGTACATTTCTAGCGTAAAGCCCCATACTAAGCGTTTAACGAAGTGCATATGGAGACGATGACAGCCGAGTCAAGGGTACGTTTAATTAAGCTTTAACTTTAGTTTACGGCTGAACGGCGTGTGATCACTTGACATTTGTGACGCGTTTCCGACTCTTTTTTTTTCTTTGCAACGCTCGTGAATTATTGCCTTTTAAATGAGACTCTTTGATCGTTGTCCGATGATGATGCACTCAGTGTTGATTGCGGGTGTTGAGGGTAAAATTAGCGTTGCTCTGCCCGTGATTGCTGGGCGCGTGCGTGTCGCGCTGGAGTTGAACCCATGCTGCTTTTAGCCGCTGATGAATGTGCCTTTGTTCTCTTCTGTTGGGTATGAAAGCGTCACCTGAGACTAGTTTGCTTTGCAACAAAACTTGTTTTTGAATTAAAATTATGTTGGAGTGAGAGCATCGTCAATCTTCGGGATGGTTGGGTTCTAATCGTGGTCATGTTTTCGCCCAATCACGTTAGTTTTCATTATCAATGATACATTCCTCTGAATGAAAAAATTGTAGCACATACTTACTTGGGATACTTGGAGATATTTGGGATATATATATATATATATATATTGGCATATTGACGATATCTCCCTACAATGAATTCCATGGCAGTGTTACGTACAGGGTCGTATCAAAATTGAAGTATTTTTTTTATTACTGATATTCCCAGAAATATGGCGAAGATATAAAGTATTTTCACGATATTCTACTGCATTTTTGCTTCTTGAGCGTCGTCATTTCGCACAAAGTCCGAACTAAAAACACTATGGTATGCATTTATAATTAGTTCTCTTTACTGATTTATGTTAAAATAATTACTGCTCGAGAGCTTGCGTTCTATGTTTTGTTTGTCCTCGCTCTAAGACCCTTTACGCTCGATGTTTGACTGGGTGGCCTTTTAAGTATCTTCCCCAAAACCTTTTTATTTCTATGATAGAAAAGTTTTCCTATCTACAACGATATGCGGTTGGTCTTATCTCAATCGAAGATCGTTCGTTTTGACCGCTCCCATTTTTTATCGTAGGTTCAGATTGAGAAAAAGAACCCCGAGAAAACTACTCTCAGTATCGCACCTGGGCAAGGGCTTCGAAAAACTCGCCTGTCGAGCGCTATCGCTCTCCGCCCGCTCGACAACTTGCAAATGTCTCACTTGACAGAAACATTTTGGCCGTAAACAATCAAATAATCTCGGTTTCTTGTTTACTTGCACCGCTCCATTGGGAAAAAGTGGCACTGCACCCGAGAGACGCTGTCTTATCTCTTGTTTATTACGCTAACTGTCGCGTCTGGCCTCTAGAGTTTCTTCTGTTAAAAGTATTAAATTCGCAAGACCTCCCTGGAGGAGACGAGTTTGCGACGGTGCTCCTTATTGAGCGAAAGGTTTTAATCCTTAGCTACCCCGCGTGGAAGATTACACTTGCACATTTCCCTTGGCTTTGCATAGCATTAGAATTCTTGGCAGTCTATGTAGGATTGTCTCGTGAGAGTTCAGCAATTGACATTGGTGTTTATGCCGAGCAATTGCCAAACATCCGGAATCGCACCGTTAGCTGTAAATAGTGAATGACAATTTAACAATATCACTCGTCTAATCGTATTGCGCGAAAAATATAATTTTTCGTTGATTATCCTTCACTAGCTTAGTACAAAATGAAAATTTACTGAGAAGTGGATCTGTTAAATTATTGAACCTATTTCTTAAAAAAAAATCATATTCTCATGTGTCGCTTTCGTACGCGTTTTCCATGAATAGCAGTTCTTCGATTGAAGGTAGAGTTCTCCTGTAGAGGAATTTAGTTGACGAGTAAACTGCTTAATTCACAAACGCATGGCGTAAATTTTCTGCACGATTGATAGCAATAATACCGGATATGAAGAGAAGTAACAAGGTTAGACCAATAGATGTTTTATTGATTGTATGATGCCCCTTCATTTTTTCTCGTGAAATAACCCACACACGAGTCATAAAAGTGTTACAACTAATTTATTTTTATTCATATTTTTGGTACCTCGTGACTTGTGCATTTTTTGCGAACTAGGCAAACTTTATTTCTGGTGCAAACGACCTACAAACGATTATTATTGTAATCCAAAAATTTGCAAAATGCTTTGAGAAATTGGCTTTGTGCATTAACGGGTTGACCCTACAAGGACCACGGTCAAGAGTAATGTGCATTAGAAATAATATTAGTTTGGAATTCTTGGTTTGTTCAAAACTAGGGTGAGTATGCGCGCTGGGGCGTAAAATGTTAATGAACGCTTCCGCACAATTTCCTTCATTTGAAAAACTAGTTGGTCCTTTTAGGGTGAGTGCGAAGATTTTACCTCGTCCCCCTGCGCAGCGCTGTGCCACACAGGCACCCTCGTTTTCTGGACTCGGGGTATCATAATTGGCCTTCAGTTCTTGGCCGCTTCCCTCACCACTAATCAGGCATTACTGGGACGCGTGTGGGCCTCGGTAATGGTTAGGCCTAAAGTAGTTATGTAGTCCGTAATGAGCATCATGCTACTCCCATTATGTTGTGCCCCCATTTTCTCGGGTAGACGAGAGGTCTTCTGAAGCGGGCGCACTTTGGCCTGATCACACGCTGGTCTTGTGGTGTTTCCGTGTACCTTCTCATTCTCATTCCGCTTCACATTTGTGTTGACATATTTGCGTTGACATCGATGCTCAATTCCAGCCCGTCGTGAATGAATTACACTGTTTGAAGCCGCTACAGTTTGACTGGAATAATTGTCGCATCACCTTCATCGAAACGAAATATTGCTCGTTTAAAAATTACAGACATTTCGTTTCATTATTTTTGTTGTGCAGTTGTAAAAGTGTAACTCCGTTCAGCCGTGCACGTATGTGTGGAGTATTGATCATTGGTATGATTCAAGGTCGTGAAAGGCCCTCTCGTGCAGCTAATGCAGTGATCTTCGGTGATCATATTTAATTGTTATGAACAACCTCTGAACTCGTTCGCTTCTTATCTTGTTTTGGTAATGTTGGAATCGAGGTCTGTGCAGCGCCAAGTTTTTTTTCTCTTGTGAAAATGACGACAATCGATCTCACTTCAGAATGGTGCTTGACGTGTCTGCGGCTGATAGCGCCCTCTGCCTCTCAGCTGTTGGGAAATAACATTCATTCTTTGCACTTTATGACAGGGAACACCCCCATCATTGATGTGCATCACGCGCCGTAATTTTCAAGGATTACTCTTGCCTACAACAATGGACGCTAAACTATCTCAATGGACTCTGCGTCCTTTGTGCTCTAATGCCAATTGAACATAAATCTGCTGAAGCCAATGAATGTTGCACGCTTTGCTTATACAGAGCAGCGCCTCTTATGAACAGCTCGTTGCAGGTCGCTTGGCCAGACGCTGCTTCACCTTCTGTGTGTGCATAGACTGATGCTGTGACCGTGGTAATAATCGCTTAGTATTCACCGACCTTGTTAATGGTCTTGTATTTTTCTTCTTGTGTGTGTAGTTCAACCGAATACGGCTGGTGCCTGTGTGCAAAAGTCAAAACTTGGTATTATAAGTCTTCGGCTTAGAAAGGTTAAAGGATATTTTGGTTTTCTGTTAGCACACTTTTATCTTTCGTGAATTGCTGTTATTTAAGACGTTTTTTAGTCTTCGGTAGTCTTATTGAAAAATTGTTGTGACAATTCATTTGAAATTTTCTCCCGTAACCAATGACCAAATTACTTTTATGATATGGCTGCTCATAGCTTTGTACAAAAAATTAGTCGCAGTCTTTTGCAAACTCGTATATATATATATAAGTATGCAATGAGAATACATGCAGCATTTTGGGGAAAACTAGCATCGTCCCTGTGTGGGGGGGACGGGACCGTTTGGTTCATCAGATCAGTGTAGGGTTGACGCCGTTATTATGTCACGGCGCAAATAACTTGCCTAGAAACAGATAATCCTTCAATGACGAAACCGTCATCGCGAGTCACGCAGAAGTAAGCACGCGTGTGAACAAGATCAAGCTCACTGTAATTTCCCCAACTTTTTCTGAGGTGCATGTGTTATTTTGAAATTTGCTTTGTGGGTAAAGTATGTAGGAAAACAGGTGTATTATGTAGGGGACCAGAACTGTAAAGTTCCTCAATTTTTTCTTTTGGATATATGTATCTCACGTGACGAATACAATTTCCTCAATATCTGACATTTTTTTTAAACCTTGAGCTGGTAGACACTGCTGGATCCAAATTCATAGTTGCGTGTACACCTAGCCTTATCTATTGTAAAGTTCCATGCACAACTAGCGTTATCTATTGTAAAGTCTGTCATATGAGCATAAGCATTCTGTTAAACAGCATAAACATGAGCATAAACATTCAATTTCGCCACACTTATCGTATACAACAACGGTTTCTGCAATTATAATTGCAAAACCCGCTGTTGTTTGTGATAAGTGTGTATAATTATGTACGC
This sequence comes from Orchestia grillus, assembly GCA_014899125.1. Classification (NCBI taxonomy): domain Eukaryota; kingdom Metazoa; phylum Arthropoda; class Malacostraca; order Amphipoda; family Talitridae; genus Orchestia; species Orchestia grillus. The sequence continues at coordinate 21,599 of VOMN01122540.1, forward strand.
TTGTGGGATGACACAAACGCGCCGCATTGCAGGTTGGTTACATCCCTTAGAAAGCGCTACACTAGCCCACCACCTGCCTTCTTGTTTATATCTGCTCATTATTCTTTTAATCATTTCTATGTTGAACTTCTGGGAACTTTTTCGTAACTGTTCTTCGACAACTGACAGCGCCATTCATAGGAATAATTGTTACTGATTTCCTTGGATGAACGCTGTGAAGATTCTCCAAATTCCTCCACGATTGTTTGGTTCGTGGGTGGCCGAAGTTACGAGTGAGGGCATGAAACCTCTCGAATTTATTTAGTTCATTCAGCAGCTTTTATTGAGGTTCAGTGGAGAGGAATAGTTTCATGGTCATGCTGACTTGATGCATTTTTTAAAATTAATTTTGTAATATCCTTACTTTTAATGTCCCTGTTGCAAGACTGGACGACTTGAGTTTCTTAGTAACTGAAAACTGCAATTAGCTTCACGTTATTTAGATTTAATCAAAAGTTTCAAAAACTAACCGTTATGTATTATTATAAGTGTGAATTAACGGTTAGTTTTTTTTGAGAATATACAAGTTAAATATTCGCCAATGAACGTGAAACAAAATTTGAGAGTTACAGCTTTTTTAATATCTAGTACTTCAAAGTTTATAGCCATTTTTTGACAGGTCTTCGCGTGGCATGTATCTTCAGAAAGATTTTTTTACTAAATTTTTATTTTATTATCATGAGTTATTTCAGCTTTTTTATTGAACTTTAGATTTATTTTGCAATTTTCCTTAGCCCCTTACAACCATCGAGTCGAACGTGATCTTGAAAGTCTTTGTGCTGAGAGAATGTCTTTATCGGGCGCCCAATCTGGAGCAGGTCGAACAATCGGGCCCTTTAACTCTTCCACTCGTAAGATTTGACAGCCCCCGATATTTTGTCCAATTATTGGTCCATTAAGGCACAGATTTGTATTGTTCGTGCTAAGAATCTATTGGCAGTTGATATTAATGTTGTCTATAATTGGCGCCCGCCGGGTTACTCAGACCCCCCGCGAGGGCTCAGTGCCGCTCTGCACGCTCCTGGTGCCGCGTTTACCGCTGTATTTTCGCACGTTCCACGCATTTTGTTTCTTTCTGCGATGAATATTGAATTTCATCGCGTCTGTTCAAATGGTGGAGGCATTTTTGCGACCCTAACGTCTCTAATCCGAATGCTTCGCTATTTTCATTCGTCCCTCTTTCCATGAATTTTCCTAGTTATTTCAGTTTTCGTGGCAAAAAAGATTTTCAATGTTACTGCAGTGTAGTTCTTCATATCGTTAAGTCTTGAAATAAATGGTTTGGCTACTGTACCGGATGAACGAATTGCATGATCTACGAGAAGTGAGGGCATCACTTTACTGACTTTTTAATGCTCTTACTCAACCCCACTCAGTGTTGTTGATTTTTTTCAGCGATTTTGTTGGGTTAGTTCTCCTTGAAAGACAGGTAGGATACCTAAATTTCACTCGGCTAGAGATGTTGAGATTGTCTATCTATCTAAGGCAGTGTAGATTTACCTAGGCTTTCCAGAGTGGTAACAAGAGTACTGTTCGGAGTGTTATCCCTGGCTTCTATGAAGTAGTCAGCGACGCTTGCTGCAGAAATCTACGAGTACAGTTTCAAGTCCTTTTCTTATTCTGTCCTTAATCCTCTTATTTTTTCACTGAATTTTACTTTTACTTGATCGAAGAAGGATGCTCCATTTGCCGGATGAAGCGGGTTGTGTTTACAGAAACCCAGTGTAAAACTTTATCGTCCCTGTGATTTTATTTGAATTATTTTTTGAGGTTCTGTGTGAGCATTCAATAATTGTGCTGAAACTGTGCTAAGCCCTCATTAAATTACAATTCTGAAACGGAAGTGTTTAAACCTTCGTTATTTCAACTGAGATGAGATTCCTAAACACGTTGAGTCAAAATATAAGCGGAGTCATGAAATATAATCATTGGAATATTCATTTCTAAGCTTGAACGAGTACTTACTTAGTAACGAATATCACATGATGGATTTTGGTTTAGCTTTATATATTTATTTATGTTATAACAGAAACGTTTGGGTGTAATCTGCGCTTAAGAATTGATTTAATCGAATGGCCACGGAGAAAATTTCAAAGCCTTACCACTCGTTTTCACTGAAGATGCACATTGCAAACATAGTTTTATTATCAGAATTTCAATGCTAATCACAAAATGTTTTTGATTTGAAGCTATTTTAAACGTACTGTAGACTTAATAAAATTTCTGATAGGGACAGAACTCCCTACAATTGTGTCGTATCTCTCTGGTAACCACGTCCAGCTGAGCTGGTTCTTTATGGCCACCCGCATTAACATTGTCGTTGATAAGCGAACTTCATCATGGACCAAGGTCTCAATTCGCTGAATTAGGGAAGTTTCAGCCGAGAATGAGCCTCGTGTAGCAACGGTGATCGGTTATAAGAAAAGAGAGCGTCGTCGAGAAGATAACGGCCATATATTGACGCCTGCTTCTGTTGTATGTCAATAGAGAGGCTCTTCGTATTATCGATGCATTATCTGTGAGGGGCGCCAGCGTTTCACTATAGCTGCGCACTTCTGCCCAGCTATCTCTTACAAGTGGCTTTGTTTTTAACAAGCGAACGTTCTCTTTTTATTAGACTATGTTGATAACCATGTCTGATAGATGGGTCTCAATAATTGAGAGCATCTTCGTTAATATTGTCTCAGTACACGTAGTCCTATACCGTTATAGTTTTCCTTTAAGTTTTCAGGTCATGTAAGCTGAAAATTCTTTCAAGTTTAGCATTTAGTCCATGATCGTCACCACTGAGTTCTGTATCTTAGCTCATCTGGATTGGTAAGGCATCATTTAAACGTATTATTCAGCCAACTAACATTTAGGCGAAGTGCTATTCAGCGGGCTTGAATTTGATTTACTGTTCCGTTCGAGGCTTTCTTGGGTGCGTTGTTGTGAAGTCGTCTGCGTAGGTCGTCGAACGGATCCAGTGGGGTCATCCATCAATCTTGACAAGATCGCCATGCACGGCACCGCTTCCACGCGATCTGTGTCAGCCAAGCCCTGCAACTCGACTGGAAAAATTTACGATAAAATGTAAAATCATGTGCTATAAATCTATTCTGTCATGGCGAAGTGCCTATTAATCATTTTATTCCGACCGGCACCCGTGCGATTTTATTTTGTCGCAAATTCCTCTCCGTGCATGTTCTTTTCTGTCAAGAAAACGTTACTGTGGAGTTACCACGAACAAGATCTACTATGAATTCTACTATGAATTGCATGTGCTAGCTCTTGACCCGCTAAATCTGCCGCTTGCGGCGCGTGCAGAGTTATACTACGGAGTAGATGTATTCCAACGCAAGCACACTACAATATTGCTTGCATTGCGTTATCTTAGACGCAATTTTTACGTGTAATCTTGAGAAATAATTATTCTGGGTATTGTTTTTATTGTTTTTCTTCAAAGGCTCGCGCGTGAAACAAAAGCACAGTTCACTCCAAGTCATGCCATGCCTTTTTTGTACCCCCCTTACCTAAGTACCTTGTGATTCAATTTAGGTTGAGAAAACTTGAATGTTTGGATACTTTTGGGAACTTGGTAGTTATTTAGTACTGATCTATCATCTACGTCACCTGTGGAGATTATAGTAGCGAATATCTGAATAATACTCGACGGTCAGTTCTAGCAGGGGACGGTTGTAAAATTGGAAGTTCTCTATAAATTTAAACATTCTGTCCTTTATATCTAACTGTTCACGATTCAAAAATATCCCAAGGGATTGAAAATTTCTCAACTCTGCAGTTGCTAGGAGCCTGCATTGCCATGGAGACGTCGATATGTTGATTGCCAATAGCAGTTCAGTGTCCACATGAAGTGTAGCCTTGTGATATTGCCCACAGAATGAGGTTACATATATACACGAGTAAAGCGCTCGTTGCAACCCATCGTTTGCCGGAAACCTCTTGCCGTGCGTCCGTTTTTGTTATGCTTGCTTTCTTTACCGGTTGAATAATGTCCAGTGTTGCGGATGTTATGAATTTAGTTTTAGGTTTTTCAATTTTTTTGAGGTTTTACAAGTCTACTGTTTTGTTTGTCTGAATTTGTACGAAGTATCAACAGATCCATCAGTTTCTCTGCTACCTGTAGAATGGCAAGTAAAATGCACATAAGACATTCAAATTTCTTCATGTCATGCACAAAATTATCAGCATGTGATTGAACTGCCCTGTCCAAGACAGAATTTGTTTCGGCTAATATGTTCTACAGCGGTTTTCATTTTCGAAGCATGCAGCGTAAACCATGCATGATGATGTTGTTCGAGATCTCTTTAATTATTCGCTAAATTCTGGACGCTAAAATATTAAATATTCTAGAAGTTGTGTCGATAGTTCGTGACCTCAGCCTGACGCCATCGACTACATTCTCGTCCCAGCCTGCCTGCGCGGTGCCTCGCGACCGAGCTTTCTAGAGGTAGCCAAAATATTTTGTTGAGCAGTTTTACATCTTAAGCAGTATCTTGCCTTTATTTTCTCGCGAGTATTTGCGACTAGAACCATATGCCATGCTTGGTGTGGAGTGTTTTTGTTTATTAATAGCTCGTTGCATGCGCTGTCCAAAATTATACATTAAAATTGTCCTAAATTTTAAATGCGTAGTGTAAAGTTGAGGAAATCTTTCCCACGAATACACTGAGGGGTAAAAATTCCAAATTCAAATAAAGAAGACAAGTAATTTCTTGGGCTTAACATTTCTGCCCTCTTTCTCTTGTGATTGAGAATTGTGCAAAATCATTGTGGAAAATACGTAGTCGATCAGTCCATACATTCATGTTGATTTATGCACTTACTCTTATTTTGTATGCAGCCTTAAATTCTATTCCCCATGAATGCCTCTATACCCAGAAATCCATGAAAAATCTCTCCCGTGAGCCGATTGTAAGTCATGCGTGCGTTCATTAGCATAATTCAAGTCCATGACAAAAGGGCGATATCGAGCGGAGGGGATCGTTCGAACAACTCAACCTTCATTCCTCGTCTCGTACCCTTCATTGAGCCTTTAAATCAACGCAGCAACTGACTTCTGTAAATAAGCCAACGTCTGTAAACAGTGTAAGGAGGGGCGAGTGGAAATATAGTAATGATGTGCAGGAGATAAGGGCTCAGGGCGCAGACTGAGCCTATTCATACTGATGTATGACCGCTTGCATCGTGAATTGAACGCTCGCGTTACTTCATGGGCGCACCAAATTGAGTTGACATCAAGAAATTTTTTTTTGAAATTATTTAAAATTTAAACGGCGTCTGGCGCTTTATTGCAAGTTGGATTTATCAAAGTATTTTCAGTATAAGATACAGCATCGAAGGGATAGGCAAAGAAGGTTCCAAATCAGTATAATATTCGTATATATTTTGAAGACAATTAATGCAGTATGTATAAAGGTTTACGAAGTAATGTGTTATGCCCCGTTTTTTTTAATGAGTCGCGATTTAATTTCGGTGTGAAAATGTGCCATAAAACGTTTGACAGCTGAGGAGAAAGCGCAGATTGTCTAAATGCATGGTGTCCCTGTAGAGGGTATAGCCTGAGAAATGGGAAGGGATCAAGAGCAGTAAAGTCGTATGCAAAGAACTCCATCTTCAAGAGTAGGAAAGACAAAGGGAAGAGAAAAAACGTAACAGAGCGACATGAGGAAATTACCTGGTCAGGTAAAGAGCAATATCGGAGCTCCCAGAGCTGCAATATTTGAAGGTGCTGGGCTTGGACTTGTATCCAGATGCACCCGACGCAGGGGTCTCAAAGACGCGTCACCGCGTATGAATCCCGTGGCCAAACGCATCCCAAACATATACCATAAGAAGGAGCGCATATTCGTGGTAAAAAAATACATGAAATCAAGTTCCGTAATGTTCTTTTTACGGATGAGGCCCGAGCTCCGTTGGATGGGCCAGAGCATACCTAACCTAACCGATTTAATTAATAGGTACTTCATGGAGCCTCTCGTCTCAAGTTCTCTCGGTCTCAACGAGGTGGTAGTGGGGGGATGTTTCGGGTAGGAATCATTGTTAATAAACTGGTGGGACCATTTTGAGTGCTAAAAGGTGCTAGGAGCACTTGTCAACTCGGGTCAAGTGACCTGCCACGTGCACGCAAATGTCAGCTGATAACGCTACATCGTGTTAAGCAGCCAAGGCTACCATTTTGTTCTTGAATACTCTGACCATCAAAGGAGAACATCTGATGACTTGGCCTCCTGCTTCACCGACTTAAACTCCATCGAACAACTTTAGTCCGTCATCATAAACCCTTCGTTTCAAGATTAAAAGAATACGAGAGATCAAAAGTGTCGCTGTGTATATAACAGCTGGTCAAGTGAATCTATCAACAAATTTCGTATACGAAAGACTATTCGATGTGATATCCAAGCATGGGAATCACGTTGACAAATGATGTAGTCACTGCCGTGTTAGTACACTTTGCTTTCAAGTATTTTGCTTATGTTGTCACTTTGTTTCCTCGAATACATTACACGTTGTTGACGGACGACGTTTTCAAGACTTGCAATAAACCATGACGCACTAGAAAGTGAATCATAACGCATTAACTTGTATAACTTTGCACGTACAGTATCAATTGTCTTGAAAATTTGTAGGAATGTTACCCTTAGTAAGAACCTTCTTTATATTAAAGGTTACTTCTCTAAAGTATCTCGAACTGAAAATATTTTGAAAACTCGGATGGTAATAGAAGCACGACACACAGTTAAATCTAGTGTTTCTATATATTGAGAAATACTCGAGCACTAATTCACGTACACCAGTCCGCAACGTTGTTCTGTGTGGTGATCGACCTCGCAGTTTTGCTTCATTATTGTTCATATTTCTTCATTCCACAATCATTTACATTTCAAGCAGCGTTTTGATTCTGAGGATCACACAGTTGATGGCTGACCGTACCAGTTACTTTGATTGCATATATTTACGGTGACGGAGAAGTTCCATTACGCTCGCTGTCACTTCGTGTCCCTATTAACCACCATCTCTTGCTTCTGTACTTCGCTAAGCGGAAAGCGTCTTTCTTGAGGTTCCTGCGACCGGCGCATAGAGGCTCCCGTCAGTCGAAGTCGTTCGGTTTCATTTCGCACGATACGTGAAACAGTTCCAGTCCACTTCAGTTTATGAAATCGTCAATTTTTCTCTAATTGATTCCCAGGGTATGAAATCTTGTATGCATGATCTTTCAATTAATATTGATACGTCCTCATCTCTTCGTAATGGAATGATCAAGTTCTTCATTGGAGTGCATCAGGTAGGTCCCTCGAAGCCTCCGTAATCGTTATAATTCAGTGCGCATTAGCGACTCTTCATTAATATTCATGCACTGAGACAAAAGGCAAACACGCTTCCCCTTCATGCCGTGCAATCCTTTATATCTTTCCCCCCGTGTTTTTGTGCATTTTTGTGATCAACTCAATTAGAAAGTGGAAATCCTGGAATCTCGTCATTCGCTTCGAATACCTTGACGCTATCGCAATCACCGACTCCTGTTTGTTCGATGCATTGTTTTCCGTTTGGCTTTTAGATTGGTTCGCTTAAATCGGCTTAGTTGTTATCGAAGATGCCTCTGCTAGCGAGGGATTAAATATATATATATATATACTTGCTCTGCTGCTGGGCCTTTTTTCCATAACTACTCTATATGATAACCTCTGCAGTTGGTATAGTCCCTGCAGCGTCTCGAAGTTTTTAGAAACACTGGCTTATGCGTTGATGTTCGATTTTTATGATTCCATTTTCATTGAGATTTTTCCTAGTCAAGTTTCTCACTTCCAGCTTAGCGATGTTTTTGAGGATATTCTGCAGTACTTTTTATGCTCTCACTTATTTGGTAATATATTCATATTTGAGCATTTCATTTCACAGGAATTGACGCTTAAACTCACTATGATTCAGGTGAAATTATTCAATTTGCACGGACAAGGATTTATCGTTGTGTTAACACCTCGACGTCCTGCCCTAAAACGGATTCCGTGTGTACAGTTTTGGGGCTGCTGAAGTATATTTATTTTAGTATAATTAATATTGAACGTGATGCATGTAATCATATTTTTGGAATAAGGGGTAGGACTAACGATTTAATTTAACATTTTTATCTTTGAAAGATACTTCAGACAGCTAGGTACTTGAAATGTACCTGTAGTCGTTCATTTTGTTGAGGGATAGAATTTAAAGTCTTTGTATGCCTGAAAAATTTGGTGCCCGTGGTTAGGCATTCTTAACTTTAGTAAATGACTATTTATGTGATTAAAAGTTATTAATATTCCCCTCAGGGTCGTAGAATAGGCAGTAGGGTTAGGTTAGTTTGTCCTATGCTGTGAAGACTGGCGACCCCAGGGGAGCACTGTTATGTGACCTCAGCTATAGATAGGCCTTCTGGACTTGTATCTTTATGCCAACTTTGCTTCTTCCAGTTTTCACATTTTCTTCGCTATCTCTTCTTTGTCCTTTTTTCCTCTTCTTTCTTAACTTGATGTTTCTATGCGCAAGGTGCACGGTTTGGGAATACTCCTTTCCATAGATTCCACGTTTTCTACTTTCCTTACTAGATGGTCGATTCTTCTCTTCGCTCTCGTCTATCATATTTCATGACGATTGGGAGCTTTAAAGTAGCGAATATAATAATTATATTATAATTATTGTATGCTATCATTGTATAAGTTATTATTATACAATATTTGATAATGTAAAGTAACTTGTAGGATTCTGTTGCGCCGCACCCAAAATTTCTGCATAATAGCGAGTGTGGAAGTAAATTTGAGGTTGGAAATAATTATTGGTTTTTGGACCTCTGTTGCATGTCTTTATTTTTCTTAGGATTGGGATTGCTGTTAGTGATTTTTTAGATAATAAACCTCACTGTGCATATCATTCCAAAATTTAATGTAACTAATGAATGGAGTATATAGTCCTCAAAAGTTACATCTAGGTGCTTATATTTACTGATTCGTGAGGGATTCTTTTCTTAGAAGTGGAAAGAATTTAAGCTCGTTTGATCTGAGTAAACTCAAAAATTCTGAAGAACCCTTGTTCTGACGCTAGTTCTTTATCAATTCTCTATATGTATCAACCATTATCTCGGATTCCTGCATTTGTATCTTATTAACAATAACATTTACGACGCACTCTTCCTTTAAACTCGGGTACTTTTCCAATACATTCATGCGTGCAGCAAGAAAGAATATTTACAATAGGTGGGTGGCACAGGCAGGCGTTGTGGCCCACACCCTCGCTGTCTGACGCGGGGCACCGCGCCCGATGCCCGACGCGTGTGCCCGCTCTGATGCCGGTACACAAAGGACAAATTGCGTCCGTAATATCGTTCATAAAGGATTAAATATCTCTCACTTGGATTTCGTTTCTGCAAAAGTGTGCGGTTGTGAGTACTGATAAGGCTGGGCACTTAAGTCTGGGTAGAATGAGATTCAGGAGATCAATAGATTTCCAGTTTTTCACTGTTATTTTTGATGCATATTTTTGTGAAATCAAATTGTTTAACGATGTATGTGTGTCTGTAGATTAATATGCCCTGATGTTCGCACATCGAGGCTCCCACTCGGTGCTTAGGCCCCGAGTTCACCTCAAAAGGTGACCGCCGGAGTCACTCTCAGCACATGAGTCATGCCTCGTGTCCTTCATGTTTGGATTTGATCAAATAGAGTTCGCTTAGTAAATGCATGCATGAATTAAGTGAGCAGGTCTGGCCGCCAAAGCGTCGTGCGTGTTTGTGTGCAGAGGGTGTAGGTCTCGCTGAGCATGCGCAGGCCGGCCGCAGGAGTCGCGCTGCCTCTGCAAACACTCCGCCCTCAACTCCCGCTCCGCTCCACTAACAGACGCTCTTTGATGCTCCCTCGAGCAGGCATGCAAAAGAACAGAAATGCAGCCTGAACTTCGGCAGGGTGATTATTCTCAAGTAAAATGAGTGATTAGCCTTTGCGGGATAGTATTTCTCCCGAGGATCCCTTCTGGTTACGAAAATCGACTCAAGTGTTTGGTAAGGGTTCTTTTTTTAATCTTCTAAAATATTTTTGGGGAGGTCACGGAAGTTGAAATCAACTTTCAAATTCATGGCGAGAACAGGTTGAGAGAAACGGGTCTGTAAGTTCAGTTTGAGCTGATACATGAAGTTCTCACAGTTTACTTGAAAATAATTTTCTTACCTCTGACAAGTATTGTGTACCCTTTGCATGCGTTTTATAGGGTATTTCTAATTTGCGTGCATTTTTTCTACAAACACATTTTGGTTTCATTATTCCGTTCAAAGATGAAACATTTTTCAAATCTTCGGTTGCAACGTCAGTAGAAGTTCACATAATCCAGGTCAAAGTGTCAAAAAAGCTGAATACGCGTTACTGAAACGTGGAGTTTTTCTCGATAATCTCAATGGGCGGGAACCTATTTCCAATGGATTGCGACTTTGGTGTAGCTGTGATTCAACTTCAGCAGTACTCAAGAATTATTCTGAACATGCCAGCGCACAAATAAGTTGAGATACGTCTAACCTCCTTTCGCCCTCCTAATAGCAGGCTGTCCATCGCGACGCCTGTGCACTACGAGCTTCCGTAGGCAGGGCTGTGAATTAAAATTAGAAATTATTCCCCCTCACCGTCTTCGGAGCTTCTATTTACTAATGTCTGTTTGGCCATTTGTACCAGGCTCCATGCTCTCCAGCGGAAGCGAGCTTTCCAAACATCACCGCAGTTCTGGTCTGATATGCTTCGCTATATTTACTATATCTCATTCGGGGAGCCTTGCATGACTGGGCACATCTGCAACGCGTTGCTGTAAAATTTCGGCCAAGTTTACCGGGCTACTCCGGAAACAAAAAAACCTATAGTTTGTTTTGCAAACAGTTACAGCCCAACGAGCAAACAAACTCACGCTTACCAAACACCTTGCATCGAGTGTTCCTCCGGTCCCAAACGACACTAGCTAAATTAGTGGGATTTTCCGAGTTGCGTCATCAAAACGGGGATTATTTATGGACTTGAAAACGTCTAGTCCCGCGATGCCCGCCGAATAACATTTTGCGTTTCATGAAAAATAATTCCCTTGTCGATTTGTTCTTCGTAAACACGAAAGTTTTGTTGAAGGGTTTTTATTCAGACATGTTTTGTTTCCCATTCGGGAATTTACGGGTGGATGTTTTTATTAGTCATGCTACACACAGGTCAAAAGCCGGGCAAGTTCCATGTGTCCTGTGCTGCTACTCCTATCATTCGTTAGCTCTTTGTTCTTGTATTTCATAGGGTATGTTTTGCCTTTGTGTGATTGATTCGTTGAGTACTATCGAAATGACTAAAAAAGCTCGTAATGTTACTTATAGACACGCATTTGAAATATTTTTATGCCTCGTTGTCTTACATTGCTCGTCACAACCACGTAGAACTCGAAGCGTTACAGCAGTGCCGGCCGTCACATGCACACCGCCCAATGCATTTTGATCCCGTTCTTCCTCTTGCTCATGTTCGTAACTGGATCGCTCGCTCCTGCTCCTCCTTCCGGCCTTTAATTCTTGTCTCGAATCCTGCGAGACATCGCTGCAGCCACCTGAGCTGGACTGCCTGTCTCCGATGGGCGGCCGCCTTCATTGCACCCGTCGCTGCCAGTCCACAGTTCTGTGTAGTGATGTTAAGCTTTTGGACGATCTGTTATAAATGAGAGCTATGGTTATATAGATAACATCCGTTGTGTGGCTGAGGTTCGTTGTAGCTTTGAAAATTATACCCTCTATTTTTCTGCGCAACTTTTATTCTCGTTTAAATTCCTGTTTAAAGTATCGTTAGGTCAGGGATGCATGGTAGCTAACCAGACCTCTCTTGTGACTTCAAGTCGATCCAGTAATTCTTCAACCTTTTTCAAGAGTCTTGCAGTCCGACCTCATACGTTGGACGATAGAGGCTTGACTCGCATTACCGTGACTTGCAAGTTTAGAAATTGGTCAATTTTTACGACAAAGAAAATAAATTATGAAATGTGTGTGTTATTGTTGCGAAAATATGAAAATTGAGTGTTGTAGTCTGCGCGTCTGTTCTTCTTCAGCATCCTGTCCGTCGTCGACGTTCCTAACAAGTCTTTTGATTGTGTATGGTATAAAATGCTTTACTGGCTCTTCCTTATGATAGGGCATGAGAAAACAATCCTATGCTTACCTAGTGAGCAAGTAAGCATATTAGATTGGCGAGCGCGCATCGTGTACCTTTCTTTCACAGCAGGAAAGTCTCAGCATACGGCAGTGAGGGGCCAGAAAAGCCTCTTTTACTGTAAGCGTGAAATTGCCTGAAAGCGGCTAATTTGAAGAACATAGAGGGAAAAATTGTAAGGAGATATCTCAATTAATTATTTTTTACTTTGGTGTACCTTTTTGAACTATCAAATATGACTGAACATACAACGTGTGAAAAAAGAGGGAAATTGAATGTTCTATTCGTTTTCTTTTCACTTTCTTCGATTTCCTTGGAAGGAGCCTTCAAAAAGGCGGCTCTTATGCTAAGTATTCTACAATTTTCCTACTTTTTTGTTGAGACCAATTGATGTTACAAAAAATATAAAGTATATGTTTCCTAAACTTAAAATTCCACTTAAAATTCCTTTTCAGTCGTAAAATGCAGTGTACTCAAATGTTTTTTTGAAATATGCGATACTTATCGTTTAGGTGTTGGACAGTTGTGTATTTTTTGTCGGACTGTATACGAATTCCTGCATAATAGTTGCGCTCTAAAATGCTGGGAAACAATGCCCAGCGTCCCTAAGCAAGCCTTGTTCTACACTTAATCGATCACTTCCTGAGCCGACAGATGTTGAAAATGTCGCGTGCTTTTAATCTTGTTCAGGACTGATAATACTGAGTCGTGCTTCCTGTATTGCTTTGTCTCTGCCATTAAGATCGAATTGATGTGCAGCGATCATTGGTTCGGGGCACAAATAATTGATTATGATTGCTCTTTAAATGTTTGATTGGGAATCCAATTTTTTTATATCGTAAATTTTCCTAAAGACAATGAGAGGTTGTGCTTCAATTTGTGTTTCTTTCCTTATTTGCTGGTATTTTCATCGCAAGTCGGTATTTTCATCGCAAGTCGGTATTTTCATCGCAAGTCAGTATTTTCATCGCAAGTCAGTATTTTCATTCAAAATGTTTCTCGGTTCACTATTTCTGCGACAAGATATTTTTTCCAAAACCTACTTCAAAAGTTCATAAATCGAATAACTTTCTTGAGTTTCTCTCCCACTGAGGTTTCACGGGGCCCTTCTACTCAGCACTTCCATTAAGTCTCCAAGTTTTTCTTGTCCTAAACAAAAGAGCTCGTGAGTACCTCGACGGGATTACCCTGCCGTGAACCGCCCCGCGCAGATGGACAAACTACAAGAAAAGCCCTCGCAGCGGCGGCGAGGGGCGTCCCTGCCTCTCTGCCCCTGAGCGACGGTGTCTCTCTAATAGACCGTCCCAAAATCCACTCTTCAGTGAATCCTGTACTCGAGAAACTTCCGCAAATTTCTCAACAGTACAAAAATTTTTAGAAGAATTCTTATTTGGCAGTTGTGAGGCGTAATAACTTGTTCATTTTGACCGACGGGCGTGTTTCATGTTCTCGCACGCAATATTGTTGTATATACGCTAGCTTAGTTTAAATGTCAGGGCTAGTTGATTTTATTTCTGATCGTACTAGCGCTCGAACCATTCATCCATACTACGAGGCGATAGTGTTTGATCCCATGGGGCTCATTAGTGTATTGATTCTTTTTGCCTCTGGTTTTTAGGATTGCCTTCCTGGATTGTGCTAAACTCACCTATTTCACCTCCGTTCTCTTACGCTGCCCAAAAGCATTTTTAAAAGGCCGTATATCTTGCAGGCCACACGACTGCTTTGTACATACCATCATTGTGAGCATCAAACGTTCTAACACAGTAGAGCTTAGTGAATTGTTCAGACTCAAACCTGTACTCCATTTTTCTCTGTACTGTTGTGTCTTCTGACATGAAGGTATAATTTAGTGGTAATTTATTTAACGAACCTGTACCTGGGTGATACTTTCCGAAATGATGTATTTGATATGGACTTGTATCTTCGGGAATCTTTCCCATTTAATGCAATTGAAGTTTTATAACTCCAAATGTATGTTTAGCAATAATTTTCTTTGTTTAAAGATGGTGCGCGTGAAAACGATTCATACCATTCTTTAACTGAGTTAGTTGTTCCATTCGTTATACTCTAGCTAATTATATTTTACTGTTATTTGTTTCCATATTCAACCTCTACGGATGCATCGCAAACTACCGACTGTCAATTTGTTACCTTTCCCTTATTTCCCCCTTTTTCAATATTACCTTGCTCACCATTGTTGTTAAATTTTGCTTGTAGTGGCACCCTCTATGTTGAAGGCATCCGTAGCCAGGATACGTCATGGCATCATGCTCTCGTCTATAAATACAGAGGTTGGCTGGATGCTGTGCTAAAAGGATAATTGGCTTAGACCCAGCCATCCAGTAATGATGGCCGCTAATCTCGGATGAGTCTTCCATCCTGTTTCACGTGCGAAATGCCGTCTCTATCATCCTCTTTGGTGGGTAACTTCATTGTGTTCTATTGCTCCTCGCTCTCTGTAAGCCAATTTCGCTTCTCGTGCAAGGCGATCGCTCGGGATTTTAGAGCGACGAGCTGTTGGCTTCATTCTCTCCATCAAATTGGGGTCGCATGTTTTATTTCAAAGAACATGTCTCGCTTGTCATTTTTACTTAATATATCTGCGTAGCATTACTAAATTTTAGCTAGGAATGTTAATCAGTGAGCAATGAATCGAAAAATTCGCATTCTAAAGTTTGTATTGATGTACATCGATTCAACTTTTACTGTTTTTTATGCCAGTCTTGGTCTAATGTGGACGTCAATGAATGTTGCTCTGGTAGTCCTGATGCCTTAATTTTTGCTCGTAAAATATTTAAATCTATAAACAAACAACGGTTACTTCTTACATTTATTGTAGCTCAGCCTAGTGCTCAAAAATGAAGGTAAATGCTGTTTGTATCTTATGTTACTTACCGCGAGCCTATTGGAAAATTTGTTTAATAAAAATTTCATCAGTTAGATCTTTTCTGTGTTAATATCAATGCCCGATTTTTGGTTAGAGAAATAGACGAATTGATACAAATAGACCTCAACGCTTGGTCTATTTGAATCGGATTGCGTCTTACAAAATCCGACTATTGCAATATAACTTTTCATGGAACATCACCTCGCGGTTATTATTTCGCAAGACCTCTAACGTAATCCAACAATTTTTTTGAAAAATATTCCTCATACATGAGAGATTCGTGACGGGCCGCCGGCAGTGGGGTGTGCGTCTTGTTACTTCGTGTGCTGTCGCCCCTCACAGCTGACACTATAGGGACCCGCTCACCTGGCCCACGGATTAACGTTTCCAGGTGTCGATCTAATTTTTCTTTCCGACTTTTTTAGTGTCCAACCTTTGGTATTGATGCGGTGTTCTGCTTTGGGGCGCAACCCACGCGTTACCTACCCACCGTTCGCTGGGCTCGGTTATCAAGTCAGGTCGACGCTTTGATGTGTTGCTTCTGGGCAATTCGACAGCGCCGCCCCAACTCGCGCTAACTCCAGCTTATCTTGCAGTGCTATTCGTACGGAGTACCGTCATTTATGTGTTCCGCGCGGGATCGGTGCGGCGTTACTGAGGCTCTTTTTTAATGTTCGGGCGACGGTTTTCGTATAACAGCCCTGATGAAGTAATCAAATAAAGCTTCGTTGGAATTAGCTTTCGCTGGCGCAAAGTGGCGTCATCGAGTTATTCAGAGACCGGTGTTTGCTCGCAAAATACGCCGCCGAGTTAATTTAAATAGCTCTTTGCTTTTGTTTTGCCTTTCTGGACTTGCGTGAACTTAGAGAGCTTACGATTGCAAGGGCTGTTGTCCATCTACGGATCTGTTCGAAATTTAATCAAAATTTTGTGACGGACTTATTTTATACGTTGTTGTTAGGTGAAAATAGTGGATAACGGAATTACTAAACTCGGAGGGTTTGGTGTAAGGTTTGATTTTTTTTTCGCAGTTTTCCTTTCCGTCGATCGATAGTATTTTAACATATGTACTTTACTACATGTAGAGGGTTTAGTATCAGTTTTAACTGTCCTATTTTATTAGTTGTGTTTTCTAATATTATTATTTTGGTGTAGGTTGAAACTGCTAATATATCGTGATTAAATAAACATTCATTTATGACTATATTATTATGAAATTCTAGTGCGACTTTTACAAGACCAGGCCGAAAATATTGCAAGCCTGAGTTACTTAATTTTTGCCTGAATCATAATTTTTTTCTTGGTAAATTAGTTGGAAATTAAGCAAAGAATTAATATACTTCTTCTGAAATGAAAGATTTTTTTCGTAAACTCGACATCTGTCAACAAATTTTCTTTCCCGTGTGCACTGCATGTTCGTATGGTAGGCATTCACCAATGCGCTCTGCAGCTTCGGATATTTCTGGCGCCGGATATTCTGAGAGGCCGCCGGAAATTTCGGCCGTGCTACGCCTTAAAACCAATATATTTGAAAACCTATAATGTGCTGCCGTATCCGTGCTACGGGAATGTATTGAAAATATGCGATTTTGCTTGCTTTTCCCTGACCTGCGGACCGCGGTGGGCACTGCCGAGCAGACGCTCCTGCTACAAAAAGGCGGGTCTCGTTACGGCAGCTGACGAGCCCGACGAACTGCCCCCTGTAGTGTTGAATTTCAGGCGCTAGCTATCGTCTGCCATCGATAAAACTAAAAAGGGTTCCCCATTGTTAGCCCATGTGTTCAGAAATCGTGCGGCATCTGCGTGAGCTCTCAAGAAACTTTCTGCAGCTTTCCTGAAGCGTGCCTTTGGTTGCTTTTTTGATTTGAATTGTGACGAAAGGGTGTTCTCATTGGGGATTCTTCTAATCGGCATAGATTTTATGGGATGCAGTCAGTATAATTTATGTGTCGAATATACTATGGTTATTTTTGAAGCCTCGGTAGGATAAAATCGTAGTTCAATTTACCAGCGAATGAGCTATTGACTAAATTTCTCTAAATTAAAGTTTTGAACTCATCAGTGAAGTCTTAGAAAAAATTTTCTTAAGCCATAATGCAGCTTATTTTTAGCTGAAGCTAATTTTCCTTCCAATTTTTTCCTCCTAGTTTTCCTGCAGACGATTTCAGGAAGGGGTGTTGCGCTGCCCCATCTGTCGTGGTTGCCCCGCTTCCTGCTCTTGAGTTTGGATGTTTACATCGATGGGTGTTGGAGTGAATGCCCGGTGTTGTCATCGCTCATATTTCTATTGTCGTTCGATCACGGCCTACAAATGACTTCCTTTGGAAGCGGGGCTCCACCATTCAGGGATTCGGCTCTAATCCTCCAATTTTGCCCTATGATTATTATGCTGTAAGACGAGGCGACTTTATTGAGGGCTTGGCAGGGGCCTAGCTCACGCCTTTGTTATCAGCTTGCGCTCTGCCGAGTAAACCCTCGCGCTCTCGCTGAATAGTTTCCTTTCCTAGTCAATATTTTTGTCGAGGCCGCGCCTTTACGTTTGTCCGGGTTATGAAGAACTGAAATTTCTCCGTAATTTATTTCGCGTCTTGTGCGGAGGTGTCATTAGTTGCAAGTATGTACGTACGTACACACTCGTTGGAGGTGAACCTAAGTCATTCGAGTAACAGTTTCTATATTTGGAAAAGTACTCAAATTTCAGCTTGAATATGTGAGCAACTCTTCCATGTGTCTTGTTATTGACCTACATCCTGTTCTAATTCCCGCTATATCATATTTTATTTGTTCATTCACGCTTACCCATTACAATATAACAGCCTTGTCATATCTTCTCTGCTTGTCTGAATATCTATACGTATACTCAACCAACTATCATTTGCATATTTCAGATTTCCTAAGTAATATGTTTTAATGCTTGTCCGGACAGTTTGTACGATGTATTCCTATTTATTTCGTAGTCAAACTATCTGTATCAACGACAGGCGTCTAACGAATATATATATAGCGTGTCTTAGTTAAGGTGCCCCATTATAAATAACGCGTTATTTACTGCTCGAGGACCCTCGTGCTCACAGCACAACTGGTACCCCGGAACTGTAATAGCCTTTATTGCGTCCATTTTTCATTTGTTATGTTGTAATAAAACGTGCATGAGCTCCCAGAATGAATATGTGACCGGGCAGTCTAATTAATAATCCCGAGCCGCTTCTTGACGTTAATTTCATCTAAAGATGGAGAACATGTCGAGAGCAGGTTTTGGAAAATGTGTTCTTATATTGACATTCTTTCCTGTAATTACGGATAGAACCAAGTATTTTATATTCCATACCCAGGAACGGAAACAGATATTCAAGCCTCTTGTAAACCGCCCAAAAAAATTTTTGACCGCTTGTTGTAGTCAAAATTAAACTCTCACCTATTAAGAGAGCTTAGCAGCATTGTTTGCATCTCCATCGCGATTTTATTGTGGTTTACAAAATTTGCTTCAAGTTATGGTCAGCACTGGCGTGTTGTGTCGCATTGTGTTGTTCGCTTTGCCGCTTAAATTAGGGACATCTCCATTTGGTCGGTGCTTCCTGAGATACACGATTCCATGAAGAAACAAATAATACTTTTAGAGCTTTTCTGTATGTGAACCTGCGTCTATGACCGACAGCCAGTAAGCCTGTTTTCTCCTTGTTCTGGTACTGAAGTTTATTGCTGATATAACAAGAGTGAAGTCTGGTGTGCAGACGTTGCTGAACGTTTGCCAAGATTTTCTATACTGATCCAAAGCTGATAATTTTATGATGCTTCCTGCTGTTGGCATGCATGTTGAAGACCGGTGCACTTCCGCGCGAAATTATTTGGTTTATTAGCTATTTTGGAATGTTATGTTCGAGTTTAAAGGCCTTTGTGGGTCGAGAAACGATGGACGCCTTCCTATGATGACGACTGCAGGAGATTCGTACGGCGCACCAATGCAAATGTTTTTGTGTCCTGTCAACTTGGCAGCTTGCAAGTCTTGACGTATAAATGTAAGTTTATTTCCTTTTACAAACATTTCACGACGACGAGTTCCCCGTATGGGTAACTACCTAACGCCGGGGCTCTATTTTACCCGTAACTGTGCAGTTATTTGAAAGATTCACTCGTATATTCGTCAAAGGTGTCACGTTTGGTGTACTTACCGTCTTTTCTGCCGGCTGAAGCGATTCAGGTGCGACGATACTCGCTCCCTTCAACCTGAAGGCTAAGAAGAGGCTGAACATGTGTGCAGTCTTATATTCTTACTCACTAACATTTGTATATTCTAATGGAATTGTATTTCAGAACCGTAGTTGCCAGTAATGTTTTCAAATCAGTTCTTGAGACAATTTACGGTTAGTTCCAGCGGGCTGGCGAATTATGTTGATGGTACTCCGACCGCCAGCACTTTTCTGGAAGAGTTTTTTATCGCCACCTTCGACGAAAGTCGTGCGCTTTTCCTCGTGATGACTGCAAACGATTACTGGCATCGACGCTGACAGGAAGAATCTGCATTAGGAAATGAAATCCTTTTTAGGGAATCATCTTGAAGCACGGGCACATATGCCACACGCCTGAATGCATCGACATCATTACGGTGAAGATCGAACGCTTGTCGGTCGAGCCGATTGTTGTAGCAGATCGACGACCTTTTAGTGACTCTTTAGGGTCGCTTTTGGACAGATTAAATTAGTGACTCTTTGCTGTCTGCGCAAAGCTTTCTTGATTGTAAGAGATATGAATATAATGTGTGCCTCCCATTTTATAAATTCAAAAGCTTATTATCTGAAATTTTCTTCCTGTAGCGTTAGTTTGTGTACGACAAAAGGGCGTAATTTCAGGCCTTTCCTAGAGAATCGGAGGTAGTGTCTACCATCGGATTTAATTTGCTCCTCAAACATGTTGGGCATTCATCGTGTATTAGCATGTATATTGAACATGTGCAAATGGTTGTTGTTGGAAGGCCAACTTCATTAGCATGTGGGATGCGTTTTGCGTTGTGTCTATCTTCACTACAAGACCGCAACATTCCAATGGATGCCGAGAAGCAGAATCAATTACTGAATGAGACATTCATCACGTCAATAGAGGAGTCGTGACACCTCTTCTCTCTCCCTCGTCTTCACTACCAGTTTTATTGAAGGATCAACACTCGCACAACCTCCGAACGTGAGCCTAACTGGCCGCGAGTGCGCTGTACCGCGTCCTGTGAATGAATTTGCTCTCAAGTGAGGGTTCAATGGAGGAGATTGTCCTTCAGGTTTTGTTGGGAAGCGGTGGGATTTCTGAGCTCCTGTCTAAGAGATATTTTTACTTTATTACCTGTATTTGTTCTTGTTGGCTTGTGAGCTACTCGTCCGACCGTGAGGAAGGTTAATGCACCTTGGGACGACACCTGTTGAGCTATTCGGTTCCCTATTGTATTTGCACTTATTTATTTCTTCGTGTTTTCTTCTCGTCATTTATTTAGCCGCAGTTGATTACATTTTTGAACAGATTCTACGTTGAGAACATGGAAATGTCAATATGTTATTGAGAATAATTCTAATATTAGCTATGATAACTTTAAAATGAATAAACGGATTTAATTTTGTTTTTAGTTGCATGCAACTACGGATCATTTGATACATTTCCTTGAAAGAACAATGCAGACATCTTATATGCGTCACTCCAAGTCTTCTGTGTCAGTGTTAGCAAAGCATCATTTCGGTGCTGCTTAGCTGTTAATTTCAGTGCATGTCCTCGAATGTATTATTGTAATCGACCGTCGGACGCATCACTGCTTCGTGTAGCGCAGAGCTCGTCTATTATTGTCAGCGAGTCTGAGCGCGTCATCCGTCCCAGTAAGCAGACTTCAGTGTTGTTTTCCTGGTCCGAGACGCAACCTAAGCAATTACATAGTGTCACGAACGAGAGATTTGTTCGCTGCTTTGCGTCATGTTTACGTTGGATCCGTGCGAAAATGAGGAGGTCGTTCCTCAAAGTCGCTTCCAACCTCAGGAGAATTGACGCACTTCGCACGCGCACCGCCATTGAAACGGTGTTTTTCAATATAAATTGAATTCTTTTGTGCTCTCCGCTACGATTTATTAGTCGTCAACATAGCTTCAGGTGAAGAATTGTCCTACTCGTCTGTTGTTCGCAAAACCGTTTGCTAGAAAAGTATTAGAGGCATTCGGTGTTCCCAATTTGCGATCGGTGTCGAATTGGACTCACTATAAAATAGTCTCCGTGTAATGCGTGCCAGCAATCCTGAATACAGTGGGCGCATTTTGTGTACTTTCTTAAGCCAAGACTGGTGGGAGTGCCGCAATGCATTAGAAACTCTGCATTGAATTTGGAAAGCGTTTGGTATATATTTTCCCGTACATCTCCAGACGAATCGAGTTTAGCGACGAAATGTATTCGAAAACTCGCACCTTTGTACTGAATGTAGAGAGCATCTGAGGCTTGTCGCGGTGGCCCACGTTATTCTGTTGAGAGGCGCCTGCGCACTCCCAGCGCAGCATTGAAGTTAGTGCGCTCATTCTCCCGGGAGAACGCGATAAGATTGAACGCTCGTGTCTTTACAATGCATTCTTAGATGAAACTTATGGTCGTCCCTCCGTCCAATGCAGTACCGAGACGAACGAATAACAAACAGGAAAAGAAAAAAATGATAAAAGCCATGCAAACCGGTTTGTTTGATAGCGACCGTGGCGTCCATATGCAACCCTGGAACTGCAGCCCCACTCCTCCATATGCGACTAGAACCTCGAATTTGTTACTTTTTTGTCTTCACTTTTGTCCCTCCTCGCTACTTGTGTTGACTCGTCCAACGTCTGCTTGGGAGAATAGAGTTTTCTTGTCTCGTATTGAAGTTTAAAGTTATATTGTATGACTCCCAATATTTTTTGGTACTTATCGTATATTAGACGGCTCATATTGAAGATTTTATTTACACATCGGACGGAGTGAAATTTAAGATGAACATTACTCGGCGTGTGATTTCAGCTGCGTGAGATTTGGTGACGTCAAGGGTGTACGGTAGGTAGTTCTTTTTCCTAATTTAAGGTTATGACAAATTTTCCTGCGTAAGATTTTATCCAATCATAAAAAATTTCAAGAAGTTAAGCTTCAATGCCTATGAAAGTTTGTTCGATCAAAAATATTGAGACGTGGTTAAATATTTTTTCGAAATGATGATTATAATCGTACGATTTTTAAGTTCTCCCTAGACATTCAGAACTTGTGTGATGCACGTAGTATTGTGTATGAATGTCGATGAAATTGGTCATTATCTATTCAGGAATGAAAACAATTCAGCAACAGATAATTTATGCCTTACTAAAAGCAAATGATGTTGTTTAGCAAGGAGTTCTCCACAAATATTGATGGCAAGTATGTCTTTCATGTGTTATAGAGTTATTCGTCTCTCAACATGGAAACGTATAAAATTCACTCTAGGAAATCCTTGCTTATTGTTTCACCGTTTTTCGCGGTGTATTGTCTTAGATTGGAATGTTGAAGTTATGACAAATTCATTTCACTACTACGTCGGTAAACCTCACCTACACCAACGGATGCGAGTATAAAGTGACCGATGCAAGAACATATGCGTGTTGTGCAGTGATCCAAATGGTAGCATGCAAATTTAATAACTGGGGCGCTGTAAATTCATGCTTCTAACATCTGCATGAAATAAGGGATGATTGACTCGGCAAAACGTGGAGCGGAGGTGTGCCCTTGTAATGATGCCTTGCTGCGGCGCCTGGGAGGGGCTGGTAAATAATGAAGTCTAGGACCGAATTTCGTTATCTGTTGCGGTCCCTTAGGTGTGTATTTATGACGTATATGGCTGCTTTAGATTTGTACGTGGGATTTTCATTTTTATAATTGTACTAAGCATGCCGGAGTGTTGGGTTTGCTTTTCTCCATGTTTGTCAAGTTATGTACTCGCATATTGGTGAACAGTCAAAATCACTATTTAGCTTGAGTCATCTATCACTTGAGTTTTCTGAATAGCTCGCATGGAACGGATGTTTCCAAAGAGGCTGTTTGAAAAAGTTATCAATTTTTCTTTGAGGGCATTTTTTAACGAGTACGAATTCTAGCCGCGCTTGTTATAATAAATGGATCAAACCACGGGCTCTTTTCCAGTGCTTATGAGTTTACACTGCATAAAGCTTTCGCAAATTAATGGCACGTCGGCTGAATGCAAAGCCGAGACGTAGTACTGAGAACGGCTTTTCAAAAGAGGCTCTTTGGAGAAGCTGAGCAAATGACATACGGCTGTGATATCGCACAGGTCTCTTAGACTTCAGTTTCTCGAGGTTCTAGAAATAAAATTTTGTTAGGTGATAATGGTTCAGATCTTTTTCAGGAGTAAAAAGCTTTTTGAGTCTGTGTGAGCTTGTTTTCCTATTTTAAAAAGATAGTACCTTCGAATACACCTCAGGCGCATCTTTCCCAGAAAGGCCGTTCTCTTTGTGCGCTTCTTTTGAAGGGTTTGTTTGCTAATGATCTGTTTCTCAATTGAGTATTTTTCTGTTCACGAGGAGATGAATGTGAGAACGAAATTTTTGCCGCGAGAACGAATTTTTTGCAATCCCGACGATAGGAAAACTCACCAAAATGTGTGAATTAATTTGGGTATCTCACGTAACTTGAGATGAGTTACCAGCTATTTCACAATTAACGATTCTCTGTTCATGGTTTCTTCTATTATTCTATTCTAGTAGTTATTGAGCTCAAATATGCGAGTATTTCTACAAGTTCAGCGTTTATTTGTAGAATTAGTAGAAGTTCATGTGGCAATTTGTTTGTAAATGATACTGTTCTCATAGCGATTTATTTTTATGTAACACTGTCCGTGTAACAATTTGAATAGTTCGGTTAGTGAAAGGTTTTTAACGCTGGTCATTTTACTAACCTGAGTACAGGGCTGGGAAACACTGAAAGATTCTTGTGAGCCACAGCTTGTGCGTCTAGCGTTCGATTTAAGTCCTTGCACTCGTGCTCTCATTTCGCGCGGATTGGAAACGTCTTGCATTTACCCTGCCCTCGCAAGCGGGGATTTATGATAGTGAATTTTCCCTCCCAAATGCGGCGAGCTTACGAATCCAAAAATATTTTTCGCTGTAGTTTTTATTAAACAAGAGGACGTGTTTTCACCACAATATTTTATTAAATGAGTACATTTTTAGCAATCTGATATAGCCACTAAAACGAGATTAGTGGCGCACTACGTCTCCATTTTTTATACGTAGACAAAACTGTAACTTATGTTCATGAGACTTTATTGTGGCTGTTGTAAAGTTGCGGTTGCAATGTTTGAGGGCATTTTACGACCTCGCCTCACAAAGCTTGCTTTAGTCGGCGCTCGTAGCTCATTGATATCGATCTCCGTCTGTTTTGGGAGCTAGTCGTTTTCTTATTTACTTCGGCCTCTCCCTTCACGACCCCATTTCCGAAATAAATTTCTCTCGTATCGTTTGCGCGTTTTCATCGTCATGAATTTCTATTGATGGGAGAATTTTCACTGTAGTTGACCTCTTT
Organism: Orchestia grillus; assembly: GCA_014899125.1. NCBI lineage: Eukaryota > Metazoa > Arthropoda > Malacostraca > Amphipoda > Talitridae > Orchestia > Orchestia grillus. The sequence goes on from VOMN01122540.1 coordinate 46,247, forward strand.
TTCTAAGTGAATTTTGGTTAGACTGTTTTTACAAATTTCCCGGTGCCAGGAATGATTGGTTATTGCCGAGTTGTCACAATCGGTGGACATCACTTTGCCAGCGTCAGCGGAGGTTAGCATTGCATTTTAGTAAAGTACAAAGTGGAATTCATAATTTAGCTCTGACTTTAAATTATGCGAGATTTGTAATTGGATGTGAAAACTGAGAACACATTGAGATGGTTAGCTCCTGCGTAATTATTCAAAATTATTGAATGCCGAAATAATTATTTTATGTGATTGAAGTATATGAATCTTCAAATCAACTTGGTCGCTCGGACTCCTTTCCTTTGAAAAATACATCAATGCACAACTTCCATTAACACATTCGTGCGCACCATAAGGTAACTCGGATTACACTGGTAGTTATACATTGGGACGGCTATAGCGAAGGTGTTAGTGTTGTGAAATTAATTCCCCAGTTATTTACGGAAGATGTATTACGTAACGGAGACATAGTACTTACGATGGCATCGCTTTGACTTGAAACATTGCTGCTTGATTGCATGTTAACTCCCGACGTACAAAGTTAAACTATAGTGCAGCTGGTTGCTCGCTGCTGCATTTGCACGTGTGGCAAAAATCTTTACGGTATTTTTAAGATACTAAAATGCATTTTGCTCTATTTATGTATCCTGTCCAGTGAGAGCTTGAATTTTAAATCGCTTATTGTTTATTCATCGATCCGCGTCTAAATTTGTTGCGTCGGCACCAAAGTTCTCTGCGGTGTCTCAGGATGCGAGGTTTGCATGAGAGTGTGCTGTTCCTAGCTCATGTTTTCAGGACGTCCTTCACGTGACGACCGTCGCTGTCTCGTGACCAGACGATTGATTTTAACGCTACATCGATTTCGGTTACAGAAATTTTGATTTGGAATTCAAAAACGTGCCAACCACGACGAATCGATTGGGGGCCCTTTGAGCATCTTTGTGCGAGTGTTTGCTCTTGTGAATTAGATATGGAGCCGAGTGTGTAGGGCACTCTGAAGGGCGCTGAGATGATGAATAGGGACCCGTGGCATCCTCCCTCTTCCCCTCCAACTGCCGGCGCAATCAATGTGCTTCTCAGTCCTCAATTGTGATGCTGCGTCTCCATTGACGCTTTTTATAGCTCCCGTAATAAGAGATCGAGCTGGCCGTCCGTAGCGCCCGTACCCTGCGTGGCTGCGTGTCCTCGAGGCGCCACTAACGCCACCTAAAGCTTCTATTGAGCTTCTTTTAGTGCCTGTAAAGCGAGAACTGCTTCTGGGCTCAGACTTTATGCGTGCGTGTCCGCAGACTTCTCTCGTACGGCTACAGTCCCGATCTCGCAGGTATTTCCTCGCAGTTTTCGAGTTCCCAACTCTGCTCTACCCACGGTCCGCGTGAATATTTTTTATTAAGTTCTACTGTAAGTTTCTTTACGTTTCGGTTTTCACCATGCACGTCTTTCATAGAATGAGTGCACTGATTTAACTGAATATGGTTTTACTGCATTGCGGAACTGCTTTGTTTCTACATTGTTTACAATATTATTTCTTTCGTACTGTCGAACATCAGCATTATGGGTTATGTTGGTATGATAAACTACATCTTTGACTCCCTAAATTTATTGATACTGATATGCACCGAACACCACATTGAAATTGTTTCGCTCTTCTTCATTTTACTGGTTGTCGATACAGCATTGGTATTTCTGCCTTGTGTCAGAATTTCTCGGAAAATTTTTCTTCTGTTTTGGCTAGAGTAGGCACGTGAAGGAATTTGAAAACAATGGTGGAAGCCAATTTTGCTTTTTACCAATTCTAGTAACGTTACTGTAACCGATATTGATCGATAATCGTAAGCACCGACTTGCAGATTGCTTCTCTTGAAAGCGCTTCATGGTCAAAGTTTGCGCATTAGTGATTTTCTGGCGCGAGGCACTTTTCAAAGCAGCTCGTTATCCAGAACCCTCCCTGCGGTGCCGATTGCTTGGAACACACTTCTTGCGTATTGCTCATACTTCCTGCGTGTTGCTCATACTTCCTGCGTGTTGCTCATACTTCCTGCGTGTTGCTCACACTTCCTGCGTGTTGCTCACACTTCCTGCGTGTTGCTCACACTTCCTGCGTGTTGCTCACACTTCCTGCGTGTTGCTCACACTTCCTGCGTGTTGCTCACACTTCCTGCGTGTTGCTCACACTTCCTGCGTGTTGCTCACACTTCCTGCGTGTTGCTCACACTTCCTGCGTGTTGCTCACACTTCCTGCGTGTTGCTCACACTTCCTGCGTGTTGCTCACACTTCCTGCGTGTTGCTCACACTTCCTGCGTGTTGCTCACACTTCCTGCGTGTTGCTCACACTTCCTGCGTGTTGCTCACACTTCCTGCGTGTTGCTCACACTTCCTGCGTGTTGCTCACACTTCCTGCGTGCTGCTCACACTTCCTGCGTGCTGCTCACACTTCCTGCGTATTGCTCACACTTCCTTACGTATTGCTCACACTTCCTTACGTATTGCTCACACTTCTATGCGAGTTGCTCATTAGTGTGTTTTAGTTCTTGATTTTGACAACTTAAGCAGAGAGTGATATTGAGTTTGTTTTCAACAGTGCACCTTGTTAGATAATGGACGTGTGAAACGCAGCAGAGTTAGCAATGTTCATGCGAAATCACGATTCGTGTTTTGCTGTAGCCACTGACGATGTATCGTACAATTTACTCTGAACACGAAAGTTCCTCTTCGCGTTTTTCTTCGTTTTTTTTGTGTGACGTGTTCTTTTGGACATCAGAGTGCCGTCTTAAATCAGAAGCATTCTGGCCTTTTGAAAAAAGAAGTACAATTTATGACGCGAGGGCGGAACAGCCGCGCTCTCAGCGCGAAGCATTTTAGGTCGATTCTTCTAGGGAGGCTCCAGGTCGGTCGCGTTTTCGCGTGCTGGCGGTTGTGCGGTGAGAAATGATGAGGGAGGTGCCGCCTACGAAGATGAATGTTCTAATTTCAGGTAATGGGAACGAACAGCTGCGATCGTCTAAAGAGCGGCCTAAGTACACTTAACTTTCACGGCCCCCCATGCAACCTCCCGAACTTCATCGGCTCTTGCTCATGAAAATCGCTCTTTATTGTTCCATCGTGATAATCTGTTTCGAGCACTCGTTTTTACGAGCACTCCTGCGTTGTTTCTTTGTGCCCGCGTCCGAACGGGAATTCCGGGTACCTTGTTCAGAAGAACACGTAGAAACTTTTGGTGCATTTCGTAATGTTTCTTTTAAGTTATCTTTGAATCTGAATTTCCGAATGACTTGCGAATTTCTGAAGCTTCTTTCGACATTCGGCCGGCGTTTGAGGCAACAATAATACAGGGACGAGATCAAAGCATTCTTGTGTTCGTGTGGCGAGGCTGGCCAAGTTTCGGCTCTGCCATCCTGAGGCAGAGGCGTACGGGCTAATGTTCTAAATAACTTTTTATTAGAAAAATTGCCGCTCACTTAATATATTAGTGCAGTTCCATTAGCTCTGTGCAGCGAAATTCTTAGCTAGCATTTTGTACCCCCTTTGGAGTACTGTATCAGGTCACAATGTGTGTGGTAAATATCCCCGATTATTTGAATTGACTTCTTTGATGCACGAGTGGACTCCTAACTTGATTTGCAGTCGACCAAGATCAATGAACAGAAATCATTCTGCAGACTTGTTCAGCCTTGAAAGTTATAAATTTACTGCACGTAGTTTTCATTGAAAGCTTCCGCCAATTCATGACTCGCATTGCCAAGAGTTGGTCCTGAACGCTTGCAGAAGATTGCTCGCATTTCTAATGAGCTCTTCAATTACAGCTAGGGTCTCTCTGTGCCTCTTCCATTGGGGGGGGGGAGTACGTGAGTACTTTTTCTTGATTTTCTCAAGTCGATCTCGCTCTATTATTCAACGCTCGTCGTCAAGAGACAAATTATTATTACTGTCATGTGCAACATGATATCTATTGGTTAAGAAAATTACTACTTTGAGATTCTGAGAATTTTTTCCTTGTAAAAACATTTTTTTTGCTACTGGTATAAAATAATAGTTCAGATCTTTCATTCAACTAGAACTCGTATACGTCATAGTATAATACACTTGAATTGAACAGTTCTTACTGGTTTACGTCAGTTGTTCTTTCGAATTATTGTTGATTGGACTGTCAATACTGTTGGGTTTTGTCGATCTCACGCTCAGACGGGATTTTAAAATCGGTCCTTCTCGCGAATTTTTATCTTTTATGCTTCATGTGATAAAGGTAAATCTCATCTTACATTGTTTTTGTATACTTCACATTATAAATATGAGAGTACTACAAAATGTTCCTGCTAATGTAGAAATTGAAGCTTTTAATGCTTTTCAACAATCTCTTATGATTTCAAAAATTTATTATCAAGCCCAGTTAGAATTCGAACTGCTAAGTAACGCGCCTGCCTTTTCTGTAAATTTGAAGCCCATTTTCTCCGGACCTGGCACCCTGCCGCTTATATCTAAACTATATAATAGTACGCTAAGTTTATGTTTTTTGTGTAATCATTTATTTGCTCACTCGAGAAATTAAACATGAAAAATTCATGGGTTCTGGTTCTCGGGTACGTATTTCTGATCAGCGAGACACTGCACGCTATATCAGAGAAAGCAGTCCGTAACAGAGATACAAAAAATTACATTATTTCACACGAGAGTTATCTATCGTCATTTTTGACGGCATGGTGTATTATTACATCATACAGTAGTATGATAACGTGGGAATTTAATGCACTTTCCCTGAAGCACTCTTCAACAGGATAAAATCGGGTGCATTCTCTGGACGTAGAATTCATTTAAAATTTATTGAATTGATTTAAAAAACCTGGAAGATGATACGATCAACCGCGTAAAGTACTATTAAGTATAATAGCTGCGCACGTTTAAAATATTTTTGGACATCAGGATTATAATAGCGAATAATATGTTCTCCCCCTCGCCCTAGGCTGTGCCAGCAGCATTCAGGCGCTGAGTCTCACAATGCCCTGGGAGTAAAATGGTCCCGTACAACGCCCTCGAAAAGTATATACCTCCGGTGCAACGCGGCATTAGAAATCAACTAATTTTGGCTAGGTTGTAGTGCTGGTTAGTGTCGGGAGTTTGCCGTCTGATCTTTCTTTGACTTGATGCATGACGTCGAGATTTGTCTTTGCTTTGATTAATTACGTTGAGCGGACGGTGATCAGTCACTCGTTGGCACGGCGACTTTTACTTCAACTGTAGGGAAGAAAACCACTGGAATTGATTGAGTGCCCGGACCAGGGTGCAGAATGAAAGGAAAGAGGAAGGGAGGCGATGGGTAGAATTGATCGAGTGTTGGCAGAGGATAAGCGTGTTAGCAGATGTAATTGGCGAGGAGGGTGGACGTAGCGGACGGCGGTGCCGCCGTAGCGCCACGGTTCAGGATGACTTCGAATTGAGTTTTGTTTGAGTTTCACAGTTTGGCGTTATAAAAAGAAATAAAATAATTTGCACGATTACAGTTAAAAATCGTAGTTGTGTTAAAGTAGTTTCGAACTTTGATTAATTATGTAATCGGCTATGGAACTGATTATTATTTTGCTAACAAAAGCTAACTTGAGAAGGGAATCCTGTGCAGAAATGAGTTAATATTGAGGGTGAATTTTTAAAGAATTCATTTTTCACTGTTGGATCATCAATTAGAATTACTCGCACGCAGTTATTTTCGAAATTTTCAGGCTGTATTTCATGACACGCCTTTTTCAGCCTACTCAAAAAACGGCACAAAAAAACTCTGCATCATGACTGCTATTTATTCCGTGCATAATCCTCTCCAACTAACCGAACTTCAAGAACTCGAGAAACGTGTGTGAAATTTGTTGTGTCTCGTGCTTGCTCCATTGTTTAAGGTCGCTTCTGTAATACCAATATTTTTTAGCAATCGCGGTCAATGTTGGAAGACCGTTGGCGACCACATTGTTTTCGAAACATAAACGTAACACCTCGACAGCTTTGGAAACTCCAGTGAACGTTCCAAAATGGCGCATTCCCTCGCAAAGGTTCCATTGCAACGCACTTTTTGCGCGACCAAAATTGTGGTTGGCTGGGAACTTAGGGAGAGGAATTCTGGCTGTGACCAGCCATTGTCGGGGTGAGTTATAGCCTGCTGAGTTCACTTATTGATCAAACATTCCCAGGGCACTAAACTTTGCTCGTAACATTTTTTCGTAAATAGGATGTGTAGGAATTTCTCCTCACGGGCATCGTTGGAAAATAGGCATGTGCAGCTGGGCACAATAACTGCCAACAACGAAGACCGCTATTATTTAGCGCGCTGATTTTTATTTCTTTTGCTTTAATATTTACTTTTACGGTTTGACTATCTTGATGCTTATAGTTTTTTACATTTTTTCTGCTAACTTTTACTGATATCTTAGCAATAAAAAGATGACGTTCATTGACTTTTCTCGATAGTTAAGCAAAGTACGTATGATATGTTTCATACTTCCGAGTAATTATAACCTGGAAGGATCTTACAGCGATCTAAAAATTGTGATCTAGGTTACGTTCATTGTTTACTCCGTTGTTTTTATTGGGTTGCACGCATCCTGGAACTACTCAGTTGTTAGAACGTTGGTTATGCGCATTGTTTTTCTTTGTAAATATTCTACTGTAAATTTGAAATATTTCTAGATAATCTATTCGATGAATCAGGTTTTGTGCAACTGCACTATCTCTGCGTCATGGCACAAGCTACATTGTATCGAAACGTACACGATTATAGCTGCAATTTGCGCCGAAATTTCACTTTTTATTACGTACCCGGGGCACATTTAAAGCAGGATTCTATATTGATGCCTTATTTCGTTAATGCGTCGAGGGTAACGCCAATCAGGATGCCTTGTGAAAAGTGGCTCTGAATCTCATTTCAATATCGGAATGCCGCAGTTGCCCCCGTATTGGCCAACGGAAAACTCGAAAAGAGCCATCGTATATTCGGTGGAGCGATGAAGAATCCGTTAAAACCAATGAAGGTCATAAAACTGCCTTCAACAAACCTTCGTTGATGGATCAAGCCATTAAACGGACCATAACCTCCATTACAATGAGACAAAAACCTCGATGCGGATATGCTACGCGTCCGCCGCACGATTTATGCGCGCTTTCTACCCCTGCTCTTCGAGACCGAATAGAGGTGACAGGGGCAGTTTTTTCGTCTTGAAACGCGAGCTCGATTTCTGGGTGGAGGTCAATACGGACGCATGATTGGATAAATAATAATATAAGTATATAAGTAAGCTAATTAGTCATTAAATGAACGCATAAGTAAATGAATGAATTCACTGCTAATTCATAATTTGATAAGTGAAATGGTTGAGTGTGATACACATAAATGGAGATAAGTCCAAAGGCTGTTTTCCAAGGGTGTAGTAGGCACAAACACAGAAGAACTTGAACGAGTTGTGGTGTGCGAAAAATCGATAGGTTTTCGTTCAAATTTATGCGTGCTAAAATGCGAGATAATTTCCGAATCATACTTAGAATTTGGTTGAGGAAAGTTGAAAATTTATAATCGCATCAGTGTAAAATTAACACACTTCTTAAGTGCGTCAATTTTCAGTGATATTTCTTCATTTCGACAAAGTTTTTATCAACTTTGAGTTCTCATATTCTTTGTCTTGAATTTGACTCCCGGTCGTGCACTTGTAATATTTCCTCTGCTTTTTACATTGATGGACCTTTGTCTTTTTTCCATTGATGGGCCTATGTCTTTTTTCCTAACTGATGGATATGCTTCATGAATGAAGCTTTATATTGTGTCCTCGAGTTTCATAGAATGCAGCAATTTTTAGAACCATTTTAGAAACATTTATTTACCACAAGTAATTTACATCAGATGCAGGTTTACAATCAAATGAGGAATAACGAAGAACTGGGATCAGGACATATACCACATGTGGGCCCGAATAAGCTACAAGGCTTCCAGGGCAACCTATATAGAAATGAAGGCATACAATACATCAATGATTTATAAAAAGAAGGCTCAAGGGTACACTAGGTATGTAAGTTACAAGAACTAAATGAATTGGTTATGATTGATTCAAATACGATGTAATGAAATTGAAATAACTTTATTTGAAACTAAAGCTCTTGGTGGTGTTCATGCAGAAAGATCTCGGGGGCATCCACTATAACTGCTGCTCTCCAAATAAGAACGCTGCCGCCGAGCCGTGGTTTTAAGTGCAAGTTGATACCCTTTACACTACATCCGCTTGCAGAGACGGACTGAGTCCCGTTTGCGTGAGCTATCACGTAATATTGGTATGAATAAATGAATGTTTAATGCGCCCTCACGCCGTTTGTAAAGAGACCATAATTCTGTCCGGAAAGAAAACATGTCGAAACTGCAACCGTAGCATCAACGACTTCTTTCATATCGTGAAGTTAGCTCATAAATTTAGGAGCGATCTCTCGAGGGTCTATAGTCGCGCTGTTTAGAATGCCAACCTTGTTTTCCTATTGAATCCTCAGTTACTGTTAGCTGGTTGCTAAACTTTGAAATGCCGTCCGATTCTGAAATACAGCGGAAGAAATATTCAGCGACTCAAATATATTGCTTCAAATCAGGCCTATGCCCATATGATTGTTCTAGGCGATTTTACGCATTAGTTGCGTTGGACGTGACGAGAAAATCTTCGAGTGTTCATTTCCTGCATTTCGTTGATTTTAATCAGTTTGCATGTAGTTTACCTTGACAAAATTTACCAATGAGCACGGTCAAACAACATGGAATTCAATGAAGGCAA